>JXWZ01005491.1:0-16433 GCA_000956215.1 Anopheles farauti No. 4 | reverse complement strand
AATAATTTGTTGTACGCTGTTCGCGTGGAGCATCAAGCCGCATCAGCTAGGGGCAATAGTGAATCACCCATCTCAACACCACCTCGCAACATCGATCGACCCGAACGAACCATGCTTAGCGGTATGGTAATGCATGGTGAAGCCGGTGTGAGTGGAGTGGCGTGAAAAAAGCGCGGTATTATTAGCGGTAATTTGATAGTTGTTAGATTCTAGTTGTCTACGGTGGTGCCAGGGATGTGCTTTAGCTTCCTGACCGATGCCCTCGCGTCTGAACTCTCGTCTTGCAGCCAGTGCGAGTGGCAGAATGGACGTGAAGTAAGTCGAGCGTGTAAATTAGTGTTCGACCGCCGGGCATAAGCTTCTAGTTTCAATTTTATGAATGGGCAACGGGCAACTAGGCTGCCGCAGGATTTAATGGAACCGAGCGAGGGATTAGGGTGGTGAATGAACTAGTTTCGTGTGTTCGTTTCAAGCCTGCTGGTTCGAACCAGTTGCGGAAGATCGCGCCCTCGGACAGAAGTATGATCAAATTGTTATTGCAAACGAAATATTCAGCGTGGTAAAGGAGATAGAGATATTTCTTTCCCTTAGTGCTCATTTCCGCAAAGCTACTTTTAATACTGCGGGATTGCTTCTTAACAGATCTAGCGGTCAGCGGGCAAGCTCACGTCCAGCACAGTTTGCACAACCGCCAAAAAGGGCCCCGAAGGTACGCGTCGCGAAAAGCCCGGTCGTGTGCACCGGAAACGATGAGCAAAACGATAGCGCATCGTTAGAGTCGCCCATTTCTATTACTGCTGTTTGATTTAGTGCGCCCATCAGCGGCCAAAGATCCGAGCAGTTTCTGCCCTCCAGCAGCGGAATGTGTGCAGCTTTCGTTTCGACGTCGTTTTCTTCGTCGTCGCAGCCGTCGTGACGCCCGGTCGCTTTACGTAGTGCCCCATCAAAGCCATGGGGCCGGAGACTCGGTTAACGCAGCGAGCAGCATAAAAAAAAATGCAACAAATCGGCCCCAAGGTGTCCACGATTTCTCCCGTTTTGCAAATAAATTATGAATTCATGTTCTTCCGTTTTTGCACCGGCAACAGACAGCCGATTATATCCTCGGCTGGATGTTCCGTTCCGTTCCATGCGCGGTGCAAATCGTGTGCACTTGAGTCGCGGCTTTGCGGCGCGATCGATCGTCTTCCCCGTACCCCATGCTTCCCCGGTGCAGCAAGTTCTGGTGCCAGTGGGAAAATTGCGGATGCAACACAATCGCGCTAGCGACGGCGATACGATGCGCGACTATTGACGCGAATTTACGGTGAAGACGAGACACAACGGGCTTTATGGTGCGCAGTTTCCCATAAGTTTTGCGGTTTTTCCTTTCACTTCCATATCGGTGTCAGTGGCGAGGGGCGGCAGGATGGTCGCAAGGATGGGAGGGAGCTTTTTCGACGGTTGATGGAAATTATAATGAGTAAGCTCGCAGAACGCTCGCCAACCGAAATAGAGCACCGTGCTGCGCCGAACGATGCCACTAGTGAAGAAGCGTCCCCGTGTGCTGTGCGTGTTTCGTTTAAATCGACCCAACACTCGTTCCAAAAGCGCGCAGAATGGGCAGGGAATAGCCGGCACAAATTCCGGTACAAAATCACGACTACAATCGAACCAACGGTGAGCGAACAAACGTGGGGTCTTAGAGGATGGGGGGGTTGGATGTTGGTTTTCTTAAATTGCCATGCTTCCCATCATTCATTGGCATTGGTGGACGATCAGAACTTTGTGCGCGGAACGGACCCCTGTGGGAATGCACTATATATGCACAATCACGAACTATCGAAATTCTTCCCACTGCGGTACGGTGGTACGATTCCACCGAAACTACTGCAGTCCACCGTCGCCGCCGCCGCCGCCGCCGCCAGTCGAAACGATCCAATTTTTATTTATGTACTCGCCTGTCCCGATCACGAATTGCGGCGGCTTCTTGTAAATGGCCCGTTCGGTGGGAGAGGACGTTGGATTGGCAAGGTTTTCTTACACGGCAAGGTTTTCTTTGGCGGTCGATCGGTCGATGGTGTGACAGTAAAATGGAGATAACATTTCAATTTTTGTCCACTGACTGCAAAATGCTTTTAATCGTTACAGCATGTAGGAAGCGGTCCGACCAGCGCCCCGGAGTAAACGAGCTTATTGGGCGGTCTAACCACCCGACCGATGCAGTTGCATTTTTACGTAGGAAGGTTTGAGGTTTGAAGATGCCCCAGCGAATGTGTATCAAAGTAATATAGAAATCGTGTTCTACTTCCAGCACAAACGGACGAGTAATAGGAGCGTTTTGACAGCACACGTCGAACGGCGATGGGAACCGGAATCGAGAATCCGTCCACTAACGATGCGCACGACGGCCACCGTGCGGACGGCAGACGATGCGTGGCGGGAAAGATAAATTACAAATTATTAATTATCGTTGGCAAGCCCGCCGTTGACGCTGTGCCGTAGTCCGCGGGTCCAAGCTGTGCGTGTGCCGCACGGCAAATGATGATCAAAAGGAAGCTACATTTCCTGCTGCGATGGGCTTTGCCCGCCGGTGCCGGGATACCGTGCTGCACGCGGTGATCTCGCACGACAGGATCGCAACGCTATTAGCGGGTGGTCGGGTTTTATTTAAATCGGCCGGCATGCTTACGTGATGAAAATTGAGCTCCCGGAAGGGTCCGGCAGAGGAAAACCTACATCGTCGATCGTCGACATTAGTTTCACCTGTCTGGTAGCCGGTGGCGGCGGTAGCTTTGGTTGAGTGATGCGAAGGAAATGATATTCAGTTGGCATGATTTAGTAGCGAATCAATGCAGGCGGGATGGGTAAGAATCGAATCCGGATCGGCCGTACCCGACCAAAAAGGTACAGTTAGCTTGCTGTACATATGATTTGCTTCCAAACAATTCCCGCCCGACGTGAGAAAGCTCCCGAAAACAACAAACATTTTTCAGAATGAGGACGGGTCGGAAAAGATGATGTAATGGGAGCCTTTCATTCCGCTTTCGCACCACGCCAACAAAACAAAACGGATTCTGCATGCGCGTACATGTTTGTAACAATCTGACATCAGATTTTACACTGCAAGACTTCAAATATGCCGACCCACCGGGCTTGCTCTGCTTTTTTTATTGTTCGCATCGTTCGCTTTGCTCTCGATCTCGCGATCGATCACTGCAATTGCATGCTGTTGAGAATTTTAACGACAGACCGCCGTACCGCCTGCAAATGAGACTTCCCGCTATGAGCCCGTATCGCTGATACAATGCCGAACAATGTTTTGCCGTTGGGGATTTGACTGTTGAGAATGCGTTTTATCCAACGACGGCGACGACGACGACGGTACTGCCCGGTGGGAGATCTATAATGCACTGATTTATGCTGTATCTCTTAATTAGAATCATAAAACCGACCGACATGGGTAGAAAAGCGGGCGATTCATTCTATTCTGTTTTGATTACTCTGTGGCAGCTACGATCGGTAGCGTGACACTGCAGCTGATCGATGGCCTTTGGCATTTTTTTTTCTTCCTCGCAGTGGGATATTTCTCGATCGATGCTTGGAAGCGATCCTTGTACGAACACGGGCTACCGCAATGGTCGCATCAGCGCATAAATCACAGCGTAACCAGCAGCTCACAGTAACACGAAATCATCCAACACAACCGCTGAAGAAGCTGCTTTGTGCCCTCTTATGTGGTCTCGTACAGCCAAGCTAGCATAACATAATTTATGGTCCACGCTTGGGGGGACGCGCGTTCTTCGCGGCCCCTTGTTTGTGGCGTTGTATTGCTTCTCTTGCTGGAGCATAGATCGCGAGCTTGATTCGCGATGAGCTGCTGCTTCAACGAAGAAACTGTCGTTGGTTTTCCAATTGTCAAACGGTTGCCCATTGCCAATTCGACCACGGGGCCGGGTGAAACAAACCCCCCGCTGTCGCGATATCATCGGGAAGATACAATTTTATTATGGTTGTTTGTTTCGTTGCGATCGTTGCCCCCGAGTGTGCCGCAGCTTGCGCCGTATGCTGTGACAATACCGAATCCGCCGATGGTTGCTTCTGGTTGCGAAAGTTTCTCCAAAAGGTCACCAAAATCGGCACCCGGTTGCTGAGAATCGTGTGTAGCGATGCAGCTTCCGCTTCGCGGTCGATGATCGCCAAACACGAAATGTTGTTCACACGCGTCCGAATCGCGCGCGAAAAAAACATACAAACGAAACGATACGGTTACGACCGATTCAACCGATCCTTTCTTTGTGAGTTTCGTAGCGATATGAGAACGGTTTTCCGGATCGGAGGAAGCAGGCACGAACCGTAGTTCCACTCGGCTGTTTACAATGGCTAATTTATGAGTTTCGAAAAAGGCGAAACCCTAAACAATATCGAGTGAGCGCGGCGCCGTGGTCAAATGCGCGAAAGATCTAATAACTTTCGGAACTCCATTACAACTCGCTCGGCTCTTCCTTGCATGCCAATAAAGTTCCCTCTCGATGGCGACCCGGGAAATGAATGAATAAACTTTCCCTCCGCACGCGGTTTTGCTGACGCTCGGCACGCCTCGTACGATTGCAACCGCATTGTGTCCAAACAATAAATTACATCTGGTCGAGAATTTAAACGCCATCAGCGCGGACATACTTGCCCGGCTCGGAAAGGAAGACCCACTTTACGTGGCGGTGAGTGATGTGTGGTGAATTCTTTGCCTATGACTTACGAGCCACTGGCCCATCTGCCCTGTCGTACAAATCATCGGTCGGTTGCCACAAGCGAAAGCGAACTCTCATGCTCACTGACCCCCTCCCGTTATGGCCAGCGGCACTGGGTTGGTATAGGAAGAAGGCATAAAAAAGGCTAATGTCGAAACTGTGTCACGTGGAAATCATCACGATTTTTTTTTTGTTTGCTTCTCTCTCGCTCCAGAAATCTTGCGAGAAAATCTTGCTGCTCGCATCCATAGGACAAGTTTTCCTGGGAACAACGAAGTGTTGAAGTATCGAGCTAATGACCACACGCCGTTTTGGTCAGCGGTAAGGTGATCGCGAGCGGCGTATTAGACAGCGCCAGCGGTTGCTTTCTCTCTGGGACCTGGGTTGATCGTCGATTATTTTCTCACAACTAATGGTTATAAAATCTAATTTGCCTGTTTTCGGCACCGTCTTTCTCGCCACGGCGTGGTTCTAGTTTGCTTGCACCAGAAACTCCCGAGCAGTGGTTAATTGTTCGGAAAGTTAAGGTTTATCTTGTCGGACAGGAGAGGTAACATTTTCTGCTTGTTCGAGTGGTGTAAAAACATTCGTACTCAGAGGCGGTCAGTAACTACTCTCATTCAAAATGCTCGTGCCGTCCGCTGCCGATGCAGCGTTGGAAGTTAAAATGGGAAGTTTTCATCGTTGTTCCACGAGTTCGGCTGATGGTGGGAACGGTCAATTATGGGTGGTCGGTGCCGTCACAGTAACCCATCATTGTTAATTTGATCACGTTAATTGCTTTTCGATTAGCCATTTTTGTCTGCCGCTGCACCGAAGGAGAGGAAGCATACTGCAGCGATGCAATAAGCTAAGCTGCACTCTGGAAAATTGACTATCAACAGTTTTCACTGGCAAGCCGAGACCATATCTTTAACCTTTCCTGACATCATTTATCCACATTACGGTTTAAGGTTTTTGAAAATCGAACCAGATCAAGATCGTGGTTCCTGTTCTATTTGTTGTACAGAATGGATAAGCATCTCGCTCTGTAGGATGAGGCGAATCGGGATGAATTTACCTGTAACCGGTCGATCAAAAACGGTGTTCGAGATCAACGAATCGTGATCGATAGAGACCTCCCAACGAATAGAACACGACACTGTAACGGGATGGAACCATCCGGTCCATGGTTGGGGCGCCTTCTCCGTTCGCCCGATTGGCAATGGACAATGTTAAGGGCTCTTTATGGCGGGAAAGAAAGTGATCTATCTCATAAAATTTCTTTCCCTTTGAAATCAATCAATCGATCATAGTGTAGCTATTCCCCATCATCGAACCAAGACATTCCAACAATCTCTAGGGAAGCCGTTAAACAAAACCTGCACTGCGCCTTCATTAAATCGGACGCATGGAACAGAGTACACCTGCAAGAGTGGCTCTATCCATCGATAGGATGCACCAGGGCTCAGGGAGTCTTATAGTTGTAGTTACGGAGAGCAATGTGCGGGATTTTTCCCCACCGTTTGACAGCAGCAACAACTTACCTGGTAATTTGTCAGAGTTTGACGAGAACAGCACACAAAGGCCGGTTTCGTAGTTGACGGATGCGCATGAATCATTGTTCTGACAAGCTTCCAAGCAATCGGTCAGCATCAACGTTCCGGGCATGGAGTCGAGCAGTTTGTTCGGGGCCGAGAAAACATACCTACGGGAAAAAACAAACAAATACAAACAAGTGTTTTTAAATCAGTTAAACCTTGCGGTTATGCAAACATTTAACGCTTTGCGTCTTTTCTTTGCCTTTCTTTGCAGGTAAGTAAAAGTGAGGACTTGCGATAATTACTCACCCGGTAACCAGCTCGAACGCAATGAAGTCCGGATCACACTCCTCGTCCGAGTACTCATCGATCATCTGGCTGCTGTTTTCGGAGCTTCCGCTTCCGCTAGCGTTGGCGGACGATTCCGTCTCGGCGGAAGTGGCCGCACTGGTGGCCGCAACCGGTGTGATGGCGGCCGGGGCCTCTACACGCTCGTAAGCCGGCTCCGAACCGGACGCGGTAGCGAGATTGTCCTCCAGCGGTGCATCGGCTGGCTTGGAGATGGGCAGATCGAGTCGTGATCGCCGCTTGGCACCGTCTATGCTCGGGGAGGACGCTAACAACAGACACGTCAGCAACAAGGAACGCAACGATCTCGGCAACATGTTGACAGATGAGTCTTTGTTGTTCTGGAAAGATTGCACGATAAGAGTGCGAGCGAAAAATACTGAATATTAATGAAAGCGTTCCAATATATGGCGCAGTATGATTGTGTGATATGACCGGGGTCGGTCGGCGTCAGTAAGTCGCGAACAGTCTAAATTTGTCAACAGTTTGACAGCAGGAGATCGACGTCAGTGTAGATAGTGGGGACGACTTTTTTTATGCTAGCAGCAAAATATGATGTCTCCTGGGATTATGTCATGAGTTGTCCATCTTGCAGTAAAGTGAGGCTACTGCATTTCTAAGATTTTTTTTCCCATAAAAATGTCCATGTCCATATGAAATAGTGTAGTCAGTTGATATGCGATTCCATAGCCCAGTTAGTAGGTGATAAAAATGTGCTCCTGCAAGTGGATCATCGAATTTATGCATTGTCAAGGACGGGAGGAAACGGCACAGAAAATGGGCAAAAGAATTTATGTTAAATCGATCCAAGCCGATATAAAACATATGCTTTAGTCCAGCCGTGCACTAGCACCACCAACGCCGATGTGTGTAGGCAAGAGTGCTACGGCAAAACAAACTTCTCGAACGGCCCTTTTTAAGACAGTCGGTTCGTCGTGCCGCAGTACCCTGGCCACTGACCATGGTGTGCCCATGTTGGACGCTGCTCGTTATGCCAACTTGTTGGCTCGCTGTCTACTGCATCTTTTCGCTTCCCTTCTTTTCATCTACTCGTGGTAAAAAGTTGTTATTTTCCAATTTATCTCTTTCCATCCGGAAAAACGAACCCGCGTGTTTGCGAATTGCGCGTGATATTTTTTTTTTTCAATTCTACTTGCATCTACTTCGCGCACTTTCCGCGTCATCCATGCTGAGTTGCGGAAGTGAGACCTTCGCTGTGTGCAAACAAGTTCGTATACATAGCTTAGTTGCGGTAGGTCCAACTATTCAAAAATCTATAACCAATAGTATAAATATGAGTTTAAATCAGATATGAAAGTTGAGTGCAGCCGTGGGTGATGGCTTATGTTTTACAAGTTGTGGTGTTTCTTTGCTTCCGGGGTGATCCGGTACATGGTGAAATTTTGGACCACACGTCCGAACGAACAAGCGATCCGCCAAATGAGATCCTTTTTTCATGCGGATTGCAGTCTACATGGCACGTAGTTTGAGTGGATCGTTGTCATACTGTTACTATCACAGGCGATCGTGAGCGAATTCCTCTCGTTTGCGACTAATGGCCCCGGGGATTTTAGTCACAGCACGCTGGACGCCGCTTCTTTTCGTTTGCCTTACGTGCATGCAACGAAACGGTTCTTCGGGCCTTACAAAAACAAGAACATTGTCGGTGGAAAATAGATGCTCAACCGTCGGGTAAAGTTTTACTTTTTTTTCCTCGTGATCACGAGGGTAGTTAACTCAACGATGCCGAATCGAGTGCGTCTGCAACTCGTGGTGGTTGGATGGTTTTCCGATTTGTTTTGCCTTACCGTTTTTGGGCTGCAGATTCGCAAGATACCGCAAAAGTAATGTTGGGAAGCGTAACGATGACAGCAACGCTGACCATTTGATGGCTTGTTTGCTGTTCGCGTGGTTGTGCTTTTTTAATTAAGTACGAAACGACTATTGATTTATTGGCTGTTTGCTGGCTTTATTCCATCAGATTTTTTTCATTCTACTAATCGGCTACCAGCCAAGGGCTGGAAGAAGTCGTTGCCTTTTTATTTCCTGCACGTTGCTTATTCAAACATACATTTTCTCGACGGCATGGGCGCTAATTGAATGCTCAATTTTGCCGTGCAACATTCCACGAACATTGACCAGCGCTGCGCTGTAGATTGAGCCTTCAGAATGTGAGCGGCCAGGTGTATACAGTTAGCTCTGGCCCCTGTCGGGAGAATGTTACCAAAACGGACCACAACTACGGCTAACGATCATCTAATGGACACATCTTGGCGCGTTTCGTGCGAACCAGGGAATGCATTCGGTTGAAAGCAAATAGCTTCGGGGAGATTGGGCGCTATACGGCGGAAGTGCACATTGAGCGAGTAATTGACGTAATTTCCATCAGCCCGTCGGTGCATTACGGTTAGAAAGTATGTACACCAAAATAAAAAAGGAAGGTTCTTACTGGAAGAATGATACAACACATCTTCCGAGGCGGGATGTTCGTATTTCACGCTCGTGCACAGAAAGCAACAAGTAGAACCGTGTTCATTCTTAACCCTTTCGCCCTGTTACCAATACAATGTAGGTTTTTGTGGGAGTATAGCGGCATGATGCCTGCACACGCCGTGTTATCGTTCGCAAACGCAACACTGAACAAAAACATTAACCAGCGTGCTTTAGCTGGTAAGCGATTATGAATGCAAATAATAATTTCACTAGCTTAAGGCGCAAGGAATAAGATTAGCAACGATGGAACGTCGAAGTATGCCGCCCCCGAATGGGAAAAGCTTTCGTTGCAGTAGGGTAGTAGGACCCGTGCAGCGTGGTTAGCGTTTCCCTCTTTAAATATTGTTCCTTCTGGCAATACCAGCTGGTGCCAAGCGCTTCACGCTCTCTTCGATCCAAGTCGTAGCCTGCCGAGGTCAGGAATGCAGTGCATAGCCTGCTGCTTGTTGATATCGTGCGATTTTGTTTTTTTTGCTTTGCTTTTAGAGGAGGAATTTTTCCGTTTGCTCGTGTCTGAACTTTGCGCCTTGCAGGCACCTGCGACCTAGATCACTGTTTGAAAATCCGTAGAAACGCGTTACTCTGCGTATCCTGCTGTGCCATCGCACGGTATTGTCACTAGCATGCTTGCTGTGCAACATTGTTGTGCCACGAACGGAAACGGATAAAACGGAAGCCATCGTGAGTGGAATGGAACACTTTTGCAGCTTAGTTTATTTTTCCTACAAACGTTTATTATTGGAGTGTTCCATATTTGTAGTGATATTTGATTAAGGCTACGATTTATTTTGTCATAATCAGTACTCCCATTTTTGAGTAGTCCTACATTTAATCCATCTCTTTCCGGCAGCGTTTGCGAGAAAATGTATTGCACAGTTCAGTTTACATGCTTCCCAGCCACGAAATTCGTGATAGAATTAACATCCCAGGATAAAAAAACACAGTCAATAGCTGGAGGGAAGTTCCATTACATTTTAGCTGTCTGACTAATCGATTTGACCCCAGTGAGCAACAGAGCATTGCGGTTAAACACTTTTGTGCAGAATTCACGATTCACTCGAGGGTATCTGAATTTCGATTAGTGTTATAAAATAATGGAACATATTGTATTTGCGCACAACTTGGCTTATTTATGAGTTGTGATTGAGTATTAAGGTATTTTATATTTTAGAAAGCCGACCAGCTCCTCACGATCGATTTTGATAGCTGTGCAATGAAATAATAATGATTTCTATTATTAAACAAAACTTGTCAAAACAGTATCTGGCAGATGGTTGGCTGTGAATGGTAACTTAAGAATCCTTGTCAAAAAGCGATGATTTAACTATTTATGAATACCTTTTCAAGATTCTCCTTGTGCAGGGAAAGGAAAGGAAAGGATGGTGGAAGATTTATGGTACTGATACTTTACGTGATACAGTTCATTCTGTGTTATGACCCAGCCTAGAACAACTATGAAATGCCAGTAATAATTCTGTAATGTGTTGCATTATGCTTTACGGTCTGCACTTCATGAATATCTTTTTGTTTGAATCGTCTTTTCGTAACCGACGTAATGTGTTTACGCTTCTGTGTTACTGCTTAATTACAACGTCCGGGTGGTGGTCAAGTATGGTGCCGTCGGAGAGCATACACGTTTGAACTCATTTTGCATGGTTTTGCGTAAAGCTTTACCGCTCATAATTAACATAGGCGTTTGCAGCAATTGGTGATGGCATGTCACTGGTTTAACGGCGCTGGTTAAACGTAGCTCACCAGTGCACAGGGAAAGTTCATTATTCGCTCGCCCGTTGGGGAAAACGCGAAGAACAAAACAGCGCAGGATAGCTCGTGAGGACATAAAGAACTTCCTGTCGAGTGTTTCATATGTCGCTTGTGGCAGCACCAGTAACAGTGCTTACATAAACGAGAGCAAGATGAGCGAGCGAGCGAGAGAGAGAGAAAGAGAGAGGAAAAACGAACAAAAATTAAATCAAGCGGTCAAGACATGAAGGAACGAACCTATTAGCGAGCACATTCCTGTGCGCTTCTGGACTTTTGCTTTTAGTCGTGGTTTTTTTGTTGTTCATGCTACTGTTTGGATGTTGTAGAATTCGCAGCACCATATGATAGGTGATGGGTCTGGTGGTAACTGCTGCTATTTCACCGTGACGGCTGGTTGTTGGGGTAGCCGGGTAGTCAATGTCAAGGCTAATGACCTGCGGCTGCCACCGGTTCATCCAAGCGTCATCAGGCAACGTTCGGCAGGTTTGGGATAAGCGCGAGCCAGCAGTGTGTTGACTCGCGTAACGTTTCAGTGATTATTATTTTTAGCTTTATTTTCCCGTCGTTTTATGCCACCTTTCGCGACCACCTTCCACGATAGCAAAATGGCCTTTCGCTCAGGTCCGGGCCGCCTGAGTTCTGATCATTGCGTGGTTTGGGACAAGTACGCTCGGAACAATAATAAGATCATTCCGCGATCGGTCTAGGTTATTTGGCGTCGTCTTCGCGCATCGACGGGTTAATGGAAAGAATAATAAAATCCGCACGGCTTGAGGGGAAATCATAACAAACTAGTTTATTGAACTCCACCGGGGACTGGAGGCGAAAGAGAAGGTCGATCCAGAAGTAACGATATTTAATGAGTTATTATATAATCGTTAGATAGAGCGTATAACGCCCGTCGTTACCCACATGGTGTGGCTTGGGCGCGAAATCGCATGACTCGTAGTAGACCTCGCATCGTCAAGTGAGCATGGAGCGCGATGAGCTAATGAGATAGGATCAAACGTGTAACAGACACAACACACGGGCGTATGGATTGCTTACTGCCAAAAAAAAGTGGTTAAAAAGGCAATAAAAGACCGGCCAACAAAAGTGGCTCCTTCAGTTGGAACATAATAGAAACGTAGTCAAGTGATCTCGACTGTGAAAGCATCTTGAACGATTCCGCACTTCTTAGAGGAGACGGGGAGGTTAGCGATACGACTCTCATACGCACAAGTGCTTGCCCACTCGCGTTTGAAGATGTTGCGAATTCTAAAGAACACCATTCGCTTGAAGGGAACGTACATAATCTCATGCCCGACGCTGATCGAGGATGATGGATGATGAACAAATTTGATAAGAAAATAATAGCGAATCGACCTTGGCGGTTAATTGATGATGGCCTCGGTCAGAGTGGAAATAGCGATAGAATTGACCTCCCACTGTTTGAAAACAAAAGTGAAGAGCTTCTATTGTCCGGTCCAGCGAGCCGCACATTCTTGACTTATAGTTGCACGTTCTTGTGCATTGTGAAGCGAAGTTCAACGTCCGCTTAAGTTTTGTGTGAACGTTTGATCCTTGTGCTGCATCCCCAAAATGCGTCATCGCGTTCCGGGTGAGGTGTTTGTTTTGCGAATCGCTCCTGTGCCCAATCAATCCTGCTGACGCCGGAGGAGTGGGTGCGTCTGCGATACGATCGATCTATTCGGTGACCTCAATTGGCGCGAAGAAGGAAGCAAAGCGTGTGGCGGTTCCGCTGCTTTTATGATAACCTTTTTTTTTTAACATAACTCTCGCCTGTGTCCGGCAACTAGGGCGGTGTGTGTCTGGATGCATGCGCGGAGTGAATCTCGTGTGGTTCGCGTGCCTTCCGGCCGGAGGGCGAAGGGTGTTGTACGGCGAAAGATATGTGTTACCCTTCACGTCCCGTTAGGCAGCTCGTTGGGGCGATAACTTTGTTGCGGGAGGACTCGGCAGCGGCAGCAAGATTGACTGCACGATAAGCACTAATTCCCGTTGTGCTTGCCGCGCGGCGCAACCTGCTTATTGAAACATTCTCGATAGTAATCATGTATGTGTAACGTATCCTTCGCTCGGCTAATGGCACCTAACGCTGCTGCCGTTGCTACCGATACCGATAGCAAGCCGGCGTGGTATGGGGCGCCCACCACTTCACTACATTAATGCCTGCTCATGATCTTGTGCGCATGTTCCGCACTAGCCTTCGTGCCGCGTTGGCGCTTGACGTAAAGTGGCGCAACAAGCCCTACCGGACCAGTCAGAACAACGGCTTTAAAGGGTGCTAATGAATGCCATGTTCTAATTATTCTTCTCCACCGGCATGCTTATATGCTGCTGCGGCAAGGAAGCGGTTGCCGGGGCGGGAATCTTACTATGTTAAACGTTTCAGCATCGCGAGTGGTACGACGTCAGTGGAACACCAGGTGTTAAAGGATGATTTGGTAGTAATTTCCTTCCACCGCACAGAAAGCGGAATGACGCGAACGCAGGAAATTAGAGACAGATAAAAAGGTCTTTAGTGTTACATAAATGAGCATAATTTAATTACCAACGCATCATAGTGTACTTTGAGGGCTTGAATTGTATACTTAAATATTTTGCTTTTTTTCTGAAATTTTTACTAGATTCGATTTTACGTTGCATATACCATTCAGATAAGGTAAAGTTCGAATGGCACTCGCAGGCGAGAGGATGAATAATTAAACGACATCTTCAATTGAGACTTTCAAAATGAAACTCGCCTCAAGCGTAAAACCCACAGATCACGAAGGATGCTAGTAAGTGTCCCTTGCGGAACCTTTTGTGTGTGTGTGTAGGGCGTGCGCGCGCCACCGTTCACTCTCATCGACGGCCACTTGCTATAGGAAACAAAAACTATGTAGGTAAGATTTCGAATCGACGATAAGCATCACGGGACGGAAACGTTAAACGGTCTGTTTTCTTCGACTAACCAGGTTTCCTGAGACGATCGATTGGTGGCACACTGTGGTGGGATGTTTAGCAAAATAGCTCCCTGTACCAGCGATCATCAATGATATGTCTATATGCGCGTCCTTTTCTTCTGTCGTTGCTGCTGCTGCTGCTGCTGCTGCTGTTGCTGCTGCGGCAACCGCTTTTCCCGATGCCGAACCGTTCGGTGAAGATTTTCACGTTCCGATAGCCATTTGAATGGTTACGAGTTTGTTATGTTTTTCCTGCATGTTTGATTGTGAGTGATATCGGGAGTTGGCGGTTGTGATGGGGGAGGCTGGCTATATGGCCCTTCCCGGTGTAGCGATGGCCAATGAATGAGACGGGCCATGGGAATTAGAACACGTTCACAGTCGCGTAGCGATCGCTCACTTGAGATCAATGATGCGACCGTCGGAGCGAAAAGAAGAGTACAAATACTTTCATTACGTTTGCCAGTTTGCAGTTCGCGTCGGTGATCTTCGGAGACGTTTTAATAGAAAGTACCGGGACAGAAAAAAAAAATATATATATATATAGAGAGAGAGAGAGGTAGAAAGAGAGATTGCTTTACACCTGGTATGTGCGAGTGCTTGCAAAGAAGAAAAAAAAACGGTAATTTTTTTTCCCAACCTCTCCCGCCCAACGGTGTATTGTTTGTTCTGGCGGAAAAAAAGATTCACCTCAAACAACGTGCGTAGCGCTACCTTTCCCTTTCGCATGTCAGCAGTGCATCGGGAAACGATTCACTATCGGGAGGAAGTGCCGAAAGGGGACGAAAGATTGATACCATCACCGGACCAGCGTTTGTGGCGAATAAAAGGACGCTTTCACTGCTTGCGAAGCGGCATATTTCGTGATTGACCACCGTGAACCTCATTCTGCTGCTGATGATGCTGCTGCTATGTGTGGAAAACGGGAAAAAGTAGGTTTCGGTGGTAAATGGTTGATAAGAGCGCGAGTGTATTGTTTTGCTTTGGCTCACATCGTTTCATACGGCTCTGGCTCGGGCTTTTCCCAGCTGACCCAGTCCGGTTTTTGCCAGTGTCCAGTTTTGCACGTGATGGGAACGGGTCGCTGTGCGAGGTACAACAAATAGTGCCATACTTTGTATTGACAGACGTAACTGCACTCTGATTGCTCGATCATTTATTACATCCATCATTGAACCGCTTGCCCATTGGTTTGTTGTGGCTCGATGTTCCTTTACCACCATGCCGATCTTCCGGCCATGGTGGTTTGATTGTTGGAAGATTGGCTTGAATAAGCAATAACGAGATGTCGTTTGTTTAAAGACGTTTGGGTTCGGACGTTTCGTTTCGTTTCGTTTGCGGTATTTAACGGGAGGGGGTTGCGGGGGCACGCTGCTTGTTACTTGGTGTATGAATATTCGCATACACGTTCCTCGGTCGCTGGACACAGTCGGACTAATTTATCACAAAATTGCCCACTCCAAATGGGTGCCTGTTAGAACTGAACCGCCACCTAATGGGCCGCTGGTCGCGGGAGAGGTACCCAGAAGTAGGTTAAGTACGGTTGGAACCGTTAAAATTGTGATCTGTCATCGGGAGCGCTCGATGCACGGCGTGAGCGAAAGAAGCGAAAAACGAAGAAGCAAATTTCCTATTTGAAATTTTTCCATTCCTGTGCGTATGGAATTGCTTCCTCGGTTCTTTCGGATTTCGGGAACAATTGGACGCGTCCGGGTTCGCCACGGTATGCTGTTGGCGGTGGTCACTTTGAAGTCCCCACAGAATTGGAACGGTGCTAGCGGCTACACAAGCCTTGTTGTTGGCGATTGTTAAAGAAGATGTTGGGAAGTTAATTAGGCATTCAGACGAGCCGAGTGTCGAACTGTTGCCGCCTGGGTTTTAGGTTCTTCTGTGTGACCGAAAACAGTTAGGGTCGGTTGGTGGTTGCAACGTGTTCTAGATAGGGCAAGGCGCGACGCGTGATGGTGTTAGGAACCGAAACCCGCCCGAAAGATTCACGCTCGCAGATCAAGTGCAGCCCTCCCGTGCATAATCACATTCCCGCGCAGGGTCGTAATTCGTGAGCCAATTTTTCGAATCAATTTCCCAACAACAGCAACAACAGCACGTGCAACTGCAACATGCGGCATCGAACACTCTTCGATGATGATTTCGACTTCGCATCCACTGCATGTCCCCGTACGTAGGGGAACCGTTGCTGGGTATCGATCTCTGCCCGGAGGCGTTCCAGCAGCTTGGGATGCAAATTCCAGCCGAGCGTACCGAGCGTACACCTTAACTCCCCGGGGACGGATGGGTCGGAAATAGTCGTGATTTTCCACCCTTCCAGCGGGTAATGAATCCGTACCGTGGTGACCGCCTTGGCGGAGGCGTTTTGACGGTCAACACTTGATAAGGCGTTGCGGGCGCGACCCGACCCCGGCACCGAATGCGCCATTGAAACGGTCTCGGCGTACCACCGGAGTCCTCCCGGAAAGGGCGTACCTTTAATTAAGACCCCTTGACTCACTCGGGTATTCAGCGTTTCAGGGAAGCGAACATCGAACAGAAATTCATCACGTTTCTGTCCCCCGGTTGCAGGGGATGGGCCGGGCCGGGAAAAGCGACGGAACGCCGATATGCATTCAAATTCT
>JXWZ01005490.1:0-34349 GCA_000956215.1 Anopheles farauti No. 4 | reverse complement strand
TGTAACGTAAACATGAAAGAAGTTTTTTTCACCTAGTTTCATTCAACCAATAACATACGGAAGTATTTGTTTTGAGATTTTTTTTATTCGATCTAATTTGGGTGTTGTTTGTGTTTATGTTTTTCTGCTGTTTGAGTATAAACTTAAATCGTTTTTTAATATACTACTTTGCAAACTGTTGCTTGAACATTCTTCATCGATGGGCGTCGAATGTTGATGCACAATAAAGTGCTTTTAAACGTCACCGCAAGCCAGCTAGAATTTATGCAAACAGATGTTAAATTATTCCCATTTATCGTTGTGTTTCAGGAAGTGATATTACCAAGTGTTTCTGCCGGAAACGAGCAATTAATACATAAAGTGTTTCTGCGCTGGGATAGTTTGCATATGGCGGCGAATCGCACTTGACGAATCCCTAGTGGATGGTGCTGCTATGTGTATTTCTCTATCGCTGCCTTTGTTGCCCATATCATCGTCCGAGCGTGATACACCGAATTTCAAAATCTTTTACTTTGCGAATTGACGCAAAATCGTCAAAAGCGAGTAACTTTTCTGCATCAGTTGAGCGAATCGTTCCATGGAAATACCACCAAGCCCACCGTACGAACACTGGAATCCTATGTGAGAACGTCCAATAACCAGCAGCAGCGAATGGCGCACCGTTCTGTACTGGATGCGAAAGCGATCAGAGTAGCGCAGAAGTTGGGGCCAATCAAATCCTGCATACAGTGCCTGACCAATGGCTTCGTTCTACAAGTGGTAGAAAATGAAATGTCTATTGTGTAAAAGTTTGATAAAACCATCTCGATCAACCACATCATACCAGATCATTTATCTTCTCGATACCGCGACAGATGATGAACGACTGAAACACCAACACGGTGACAAACAGCAAATAAATCATGCCGTGCGAGGACAGCCCTTCCATCGAAAGAATGAACGCACAGTCAGCGATCAGTGCCAACGTGCCATAGAATTGGACGAACGAAAATGGACCAACGATCGAGCTAAACTCCTTCAGATTGCTTTGTGGAGAAGATCACAAAAGGTACAACACAGCCAACAATAAAAAAAAAACATCACCAACCAAGTACTTACTCGAGAAGTTGGACATGTCGAGAGATGTGACTGTTGAGTTCCGTCTGTAGAATGCTCCAGAATGACTGCTGATACAAAGTCGATGAATGTCCGGATGCTTCAAAGCCACTGATCTGACGTTTTACCCGTTCCAGAACGGTCGATTCCACGCTGCACATCCCATCCAGCAATATTTTCATCTCCAGCTGGAACGTGTTCATGATGATGTAGAAAATAGCAAACGACAGAACGTAGATCATGCCCCAAACGTTTGACACCAAGCCATAGAGGATCTGAACGGCGATGTTCTGCACAACGCGACCATTGATCAGCAACATAAAGGCGTCCCTGCTAAAGAGCTGCGTCTTCATGAACCAGATTGCTTCCATCAGCATCGTTGCGACGAGCGTAAGCTGGATGCGATTGTTTTCCGCAAACAGGGCGGCTCTTCGCGTCCGTACCAACGCATCCTGCCGCCGATAGGAGCGATCGTTCAGGAACGCCATAATCCGGGCGAGGGCACCGTACCGCATTTCGATGATGCCAATCCGAAGCGTACCCTCGGTGAATCCCCACACCGATGCTATGATGATGGCGGCCGAACCATTATCTTCCGGGAGTATTGTTAAGCGATAGGCTTTGTAGAAGTACGATACATTCACCAGAATCGGAAGCATCCGGTAGATGATCCAGACGGTACGATCGCGCCAGGACGTTGCGTCGTAGTGGATCGCCGATATAGTAGCAAGCGTTTTGTACAGACCGAAGTAGTCTGCCCCATCCTCAAACACAATAAAGCGTCGAAAAAAACGTTGAACGTTGCACTGCACCCTTCGGAGACACATCTTGAACTGGGCGCTAGTGTGTCACGAACTGGTAGTTTACTTCTGATGGAGGCAAATGTTTGCAAAACACATTTTAATTGCTTGACTAATGGGAAGAGTATTATTGTTTCATCGTATCGATGTCGCTGAATAACAGATCAAAAGCAGCGCAGAATAACGAATCGTGTGTTAATTTATGTATGCTTTCTCTTGCTTGATTTGTTATACAAACATTACACAGTGTTTGTCGACTTTAGAAGAGCAATTTTCTCGTTTTGAGACATGCTCCAAGTCCTATGCATCTTCTGTCTGTATTGGCTTTGGTAGTGAATGTGTTTTAGTTTCAATTATTTTGTGCGTGCTTTCAATCCGAGTCGGGTAATTTTTATTCTTTACTGATTTTTACGTCGGGAATATGTTTCAATATTTTTCCCAATGATTAATTATGTGGTTTGGGTGAGTTCTTTTTTCAAACACTATTTTTAAATATAATACCTGCAAAGGTGCACAATACTTTCATGCGATTTTCTAAAAGCGCTATAAAAGAACAAGCATCTCGTTACATTCTCTTTCAGTAATCCGATGGGATTGTAATTTTGTTGCATTCGGCAGAGAAGCACCTGAGCAGGAAAAAAAACTCCACCGTAGGAATTTGTAAAAATTGCAACGGTAGAAATTGATGTAAACGATCGGTGCAAAATTTATTGCTTCCCTGCGAACCCCATTCGCACACCGGGAAAGCGTAAAATGGGAGCTGGCAAACCTGCTGTCGGATGCATAATATGCGCCAAAATCGCATGGCACGGCGACAAGTGATGATTTTTCAAAAAATCCGTTCTCCCGATGGGACGATCGTTGCAAAATCCCTGGTGGTGTAAAAGTGCGGAACAAAAAAAAAGGGTTCTTTTGCTCCGTTTCCGTACGGAGAAGGGCAGCAAATTGATCTTAAGCTCCCGAGCTAAGCACCGGCAAAGGAGGTGGAAAAATACGTTCGTTTAAGGTGGCAGTGCGATGAATTGCCGGCAATTTGTTATCGAAGCTTTTAAGCTTAATTTATACTTCTCTCTATCATTACGGATCGAAGAGTCGAATCCGTTGCAGGGAGAAAAAGAATTACCCGAAGGATGCAGGCGATCTTGGGGTGGATGATTTTTTACCTTTTAGTAAATCGATCCTTTTTATAGGAATGATAGAGCGTTTTTTTTTAGGTTTTGTTTCTAAGCGTATGATTCATGTGTAAAACTAAATGCTATATTAAAATATACCAACATTCCAATCACATTATTCTTTTTATATGAATTTAAATGGTTATTTCAAATTTTGTTTCGATTAAATACATTCGATCGAGTTGATGATGCACTAATATTGTTCTCTGTCACCTCATTGTTCCATTCACAGTATTTCCAAACGTGCCGTCTGCTCCGGGATTGTCCTGCGTCGGGGAAGACCGTAAGTAGCCGTATGCTCCTTGAAGCCCTTTTATAATAATCACTCCACCAACATCGCTCGGGCAGTCGAATCTGTTCCATGGAGTTACTTAACTGCGCGGAGTCTATCGAAGGGGAAGCAAGAAGTGTGCGGAAATTGAAATGGCTCGTTGGCCAAAACGCTCGCATCTGTGTCATTTCGACCTAAAAATAATGGTCCACCGCAGTGGTGCAACGGCGGGGACCTGGTGAGGGGAAAGTTACGGTCTTTTGGTATAGTGTGCTCCAAATATTACGCTCCAAGATATTATCCTCACGATGGCGGATAGTAACCTGCGGTATGCGAAGGCCACTGCCAGAGATTCTGTGCCAACTGGACTATTCTTCCAACGCTACGCCATCAAATTTCGGTCCTGGAGCATCCCGCCATTGCCGCGGGTCATAATCATAAAATAGTCAACTGCAACTGTTACTTCATCCGCCGTGCTGCACGACCCACGGGACGGGAAGAGAGCGTGACGATGGACACAGGCGAACTCCGAAAAGTAGCTTCATGATCTTCAAGAGAGCGGCAGGGGGAAAAGCTGGCCAACATTTTTCTGACTTTCGACCGACCGACCGGCATCTGCTACGGTGGCACTTGTCGCCGGGATTTTCCACTCCACTTTCGATAGCATTATTGGCAGCAGTGGCACACCGTGCATCCAGGGGACTGCTGCGACATTTCACCCAACTCTGGTATAAGCTAAACTCCCTGAGAAACCAGCGGCGCGTGTTTTGCGCCATAAATATTAGCTTCGAAAATAAATCATGCTACACCGGGCCGCGTAGCACACTGTCTTCGAGGACACGATGCAGCCTGCTGCATATCGTCCAATCTGCAACCTAATGCGGCATGTTACCCAAGCCAGTAGCATGGCGGATGGTGGAGGTGAGAATAGCACGGTCTCTTTCCCCGGCAAGGTGGCGTGATTCATCGTTTATTTTCTGCTTTCGATTAACACCAACGGCTGGCAGCACTGTGCAAGGAATACTGCACCGTGTTGCGGGTTTGAGGTTTCTCTTGTCGGCATAAAGCCGTGCTGTTCGCCACAAGTGCTCGAAACATTTGCCGTGTTTGCAGGCGTGTAAAAAGTGTAAAAAAGAGTTCGTAAGAGTTCGTGTAAAATAAAACATTACGGGCGGATTGTTCATTCCCTTTAGTGTGCTTTCGGTTTCAGTAGTACTGGATTGAATCCTACACTACCTTACCTATGGTGCCGGGAGGCAGAATTTCTCCCTTCGTAACCAAAATAGAGAATTGTTCATTCCCCTTCATATCCAGTATTAGCCGGGGAAGCAATAATTATGCGATATTTTCTGTACAATATTATTACCAGCAAATTGTGACGGTAATGGCTTCATTAAAGCGACATTCCTGTAGCAAAAGACATGTTCTTAGTGAACGAAACCCTCCGCCTGCCGTTTGATGTTTCGCTCGAACTGTACCCCGAAGGCAGGCGAAAAGATTGCTCCTACAAACCCGGTTCGATCCGGTGGTTTTGCATCATCAGCGCACTGCCTTTTAGACGGCACCGAGTATCAAATGTCCTATAATTGCTGTTTGATGCCCTTTGGTTTGCCAACGCCGCATTTGTACTGTGTACATTCGTTTGATGTTGACAAGAGAGACGGATAAGACAACGTCAGGGTAGAGTTTTCTGCATACGCTCAACGGTACGCCTTGCAAATTGACCTTGCGCTATTTGCAGTTCTATTTATGTCCGTCGCCATTTGATAGAAATTGAAATTTCTATCTGTACGATGTCGGTTCTATCCCCATTATTTACAATCAATAGGATGGCAAAGGTCAGCAAAGGTTTTGTACTGGTCCAGGAATGGTTGCGAGAATACGTGAATTGAAAGGGATGTTGAAGTATAAAATTATCTGCTTTCAATTGTAACAAACCGTAAAACTCATAGCAGCCAAATGTCCAATACTTATCACAAAATTGTTTTTCTTTTTAAGATGGTTCGCTCACCCTATTTCCTGCGCTTAACTCTCAATCGATCATCACGTGATGGTTTCCCCAATAAACGAGCAGCAACAAACGCACCGGAAGCGGTCTTAATTGGTCAAAGAGGGAAAAAAAGCGCGCTTTAGATTTTTAGATTTTACTCACGCCCGGCGCCTCCATTAAGTTGGCGTTATTTCAGGTGGCGAGCACCATACGCTTTGACAATCTCACGCGAATCGCAAAGGAAGTGTTCCCGATGCGAACGGACCCGAAGACCGATTGCCGTACGCATCAATTAACCTCGTTTTGCCCGGCCGGAAACTGGGCTTATTGCGTTTGTGGCGAAGGTTGCGTAAATTTCCGGCACGCAATGCAAAAGGTGCATGAAAAACGGCGCGACGCGTACACGGATTGCTGGTGAGGATTGCCCGCGGGAATGATCTGATTAGGAAGCAGGTGTTCCACCTCCACCGGAAGTCGGACATGCGTTTCCATCAAACCGGAGAAACTCGGGTCACTTTCGAATGACTTTTGTAAATGAGTGCGTATTGCTCTCTCCTGGCGCGTCATCTAGGTACACTGATAGCGCCCCGAGGGAGCGGATTCGATCCTCCCGAATTCGGTGCGCGAATTCCAAAATTGAACGTAACGAGTCACGATGGCAGCGCGATTGATTTGACCGCCGGTTTGTACGCACGGGAGAAGTGGGTCGATAGACGTACAATAACCTCAAAAGGTTCGATGGCTTGTACTAGGAAATTTAAAGCCTTTGAAGTGTATGCTATCCACGGCGTCCAAACACGTTTGGAGGCTAGCCTCTCCGCGTTAGCCGCACTGGACTGTGGTGGACGGAGCGATCGAATCCTGCGGCGATACAGCCCTATTACCTTGACTCCACTCGATGCCATCGGTTCCACCGTTGGTATTAATCGACACGCAACGAAAGTGTACGCAATACGGATTCACCCGGACATCTGCATACGCGCGCACGGGCACTCTCGCACGATAGAACCCCCACGACAAGGGATTTTCCAACTGATTAAACCGATTCCCTTCAGACAGCGACGACGACGGCGGTTCGGGTGTCTATGGCGACACAATGGGAAATCACTGGCGCAATCACGGCTTCACCCATAATGTACGCCGGGGTTTTGCCTCAGGGACGAGGACGAGAAACCAAATATTGCCCACAGGGAGGTCGGATGGCTGATAGTTTATTCATTTCTCGGGTGGGCGGGTGTGTCTGCGGGTGGGCCCAATGCGGCAATGTCGGATTTGGCTGATTGTATCCGCGTTGATTTACACAGACGTTCCATTGCGTATATCGATGCAAAATCGTGCTCATTCGCATGCCGTTAAAGCCGATCCGAGACGAAGGTTCGCGTGCGAACGGAACGGATGCATTTAAATCTGATCCCCTCTCAAGTGTTCCCCAGCGTTCGCGAAGGCTTTAATGGCCAATGGCGCTCAGCAACACTTCGGATGCAATCGAAAAGCCCACCAGTACGTCCCTTCCCCTTTACGGAGAGTTGGACTTCATTAGCTGTTCAGGGAGTTAGAAAATTACATCTGGGAGCTGCTCACTCAGATACTCCGGCCGGGTGACCACCTGGCTGGCTGGGGTCGATAAGTCTTAATTTATTTACTGCCCTCGCAGCACAAACAATGTCCGCCGTGTTATTTGAATCTTGAAAAGCTAAGGATATCTTAGACTCTTCGGCAACGTGCAGCGTATTCTTCGATTCTCGTTAGTCAGTCAGTTAGTCGGCTTAGGCAGTTCTTGATGGACTTTCCGCTCTCAATTTCGATACCGCTCCTCGTGAACCTTTGCAACGGGCCCACGCTTCAGGTGCGACCATCATCTGCTGCTTTGTGAGTCAGCTTAGGTTGAAATTGTAATTAAATCATCCCTACCCGTCGGAGGAGCCACCAAGCGAAGCATGCGTGTAGATTATGCTGACCAATTTTCCGGTTGCCAGTGGGTGTATGTTAAATCGAATCTAATGTGAAAGGCAGCAGATAAACCACTCGCTGGTACCGCGCAGGGAAAGGGACCAGCGATACACAGGGCGCGCCAGGCGCCACGTGGTGATGTGCTTTTCGTGTCTCGGTTTGTTCTCAACACACAAGCAATGAAAACAATGGGGGTGGCAGGAGCACCTTGGAGGAAGGATGTAATCTGTGCTTTGTCTGTGCGAAGGCACTATCCGAAACACTCGGTGCGGTGTAAAATTACAGGAAATTTAGAAGCCATTTGCATGGTTGGCATATATTCTACGCCGGTAAGTTGCTTGCTCATCTGATCGTAATTGCGTTGTAGCAATTATAAACATAGTGCGCATATTGCTCCTCCTTGAAATACGGCGTTGGCAAAGCTCACTTCGGCAGTACGTCGTGCAGGTTAAATGCATATGCTCCTGGAATTGTTATTGTTCGTCTTTTAATATTTTTCGTGTCTGTAGAATTATCGGACATGATTGGATCGAAGCAGTTAGCATAACTTCATGAGGGAATTATTGTAAGGGCATGTAAAAAATCCATTGTGTATGTAAATGTAAATGTAAAAAATCCATGATAAAAAATGTGAAATTATGGAATTATGTAAAAAAAACCATGATAAACTAGCATTTTAATCCTTTTCAATTTTGATTGAATTCTCAGCTGAGCATAGTTGATTATTATAATGGCAGTTTATTGTATCGAGCTGTAATGTATACTAATTGTACTAGTGACGTCTTTACTATAACATTTACAAGAAAAAAATAGTTCGTATGCTCCTTCTGCAAGCTAAAAACGTCTTAAAAAGGAACTATTTTTTTAAATTTCAAAATAATTATCAAAACAGTTTTATGATATGCCTTGATTAAACCTTAGCTATAACATTTCCTCGTATTTAAAACATCACGATCATCTTCGTGCAAGTGATGGTCTAATATTATCCTACCCATTGAGATCTGTTTTTAAATTTAATACAGCAACCGATCGGGAGCGCAGCAAAAATAACATGAAATAAATAAATGAAACACCCGTGTGGTTGCGTGCGTGTTTGTAAGTGTTGTATGCGTTGTACGGTTGGTTGGGTGGTTGGGCGATGGCCACCCATCGTTATCAGCAACGGTGCATCCATACGAAACACGTGCAAATTAAACATGTCGTATATTGATTTTAATTCGTTTACCCTGTTTGAACCGTGCGTGTTGCGTCGCACCGGACGCGTTCGAGGTGCGAAATAAAACTGTTTCCCTTTGGGAGGAAAGGGTGAGTTTTTCGATGTGTTTCCTGCAAAGCTGTCACAAATTGGAAAGGGAACACAAAAATTGGAACATGCTCACGATGCAACATTGAACATCAAACTCGTTTTTGCTATATATCTTCCTCCTTCGTCCTCTGGGAGTTTTATTTGATGCGCATCAAATAAAAGCCAGGTAGCGGGGAGCCAGGTCGCAGCGGAGGTTGTTTATTTTCTTTAGTTCTTTCTGGGTGGTATACAAACGCGGTTTTACGCCTAGGACGACACTCGTTCAAACTTTCGGCTTTTTTTCATTTTTGGTTCGGTTGTGCTTGCTGCCAAAGCATGATTTAATATGCAGCTTTCATCACTGTGCTCGGGACTGGTTTGTTTCATTGCACAGCATGTTTTAACATAAATGAGCGAAAATTCGTTCGAAGAAAGAAGCACCTCTGTTGTTGCGTCCTTTACGCGTAGAACGAGGACAGCCTACCTCCCCGCACGTTCGTATTAGAAGCGAATAGAAATTGTGCATGAAACACCCGGTTGGCAATGCAACATTTTGCGGTGTCTGCCGAACGAACGATGAAAGCTTATCTAGCTTGGGCTGTTGTTGTTTTCACTCCTCGAGAGAAGTTTAAGATGCGCGAAAAAAAAATACAAGAAACAAAAACACGGTACAAATGTTGCCATTTTTTACAACCCACCTCGCACGTTCGCTTTTAAATTGTGTATAGTTGGTAGAAAAATCTGTTCCGCTCTACGATAAACTCTCCGCCAAAGGGGGCAGTGGGTTTTTTTTTGCCAAAACGTCTCCCGTTTTTTTCCACCCCGGTGGGCCGCATCGTACTATCGTAGAGAGACCACGGTTGGCCTCGGGCCAGCCTAACCATCTCCGCTCCTAGGGCTAAATGTGCAAAAATGGGACAAAGTTTTGCAATAAAGTGGGGTGACATAAAAGCACAAGCGGAAAAAATAGGCAACTCGTAAGACCCACTGCTTCAGCAGATGAAAAAGTCCTAAAAAGGGGCGTCAGAAAAAAAAATGAAATAAAAAAAAACTCCCATGTGTGCGGTGAGCTCCATGTTCCAATATGTTTATCATCCATTAGGGTGAAATGTGCGAATATGTGACGAAGGAGTGTAGAGTTCAGAGGGCTTCAGCGAGAGTGTGTGGTAGGTAAAGTTTCACTTTTTTTGCACGCGCGCCCCTTCAGGCGCAGGCACATATAAATTGCAGTGGAAATTTGTTTATGACACTTTATTTGCCGAAAAGGCGAATCTATCTCTCGGCCTATTTTTTGTTTTTTTGCTCGCCCTTTGCAAGCTCTGCAGTGCTGGGCAGGTTGTGCACCCACGCGTACGTGTGGAGGGCAAACGCAATCCCGGTGTACATAAATCAAATAAAGTGGTTTCTACAATTGATGTGCCGTTTTTCTATTGGGTAGTCGCAAAACGGATACGAATGGCAAGAGGATTCGAGAAACTAATCGTTATGTGTGTATGGGAGTGTTAGTGTTTTTTTAAATCTATTTTTGTGATTTCTCCTACTGGTGTTACATAATGTAACTTTTTTTTCCTTCAAAGTTTACTTTGCAAACTGCAACAGAAACGTTAGCATGGAGTAACTCTTCTCCAGGAGCTGCGCGAAACTGTTCATCGAGATTTCACCGATGCCGGCAAAGCTGAAGTGAATCGTGTTTCCGGACTGGGCCGTAATCAGCAGAAAGGTGCGTCGGACGTGCCGATACTGTGGCGCTAGTTGCCTGCCCGAACGACGCATTTGTAGCGCCCAGTCGAAGTTGTACAGTACGGTGGCAATGCGTGGTTTCTGGGAAAAGATGGAAGCAAGCAGTTTGCAAAGGGTTTGTTTTGCGTACTTTTGTGGAACGTACCAAATCTCGCAAGCATTCGATACCGTGGCAGAGAAAGAAGAACTCGGTTAGAAAAACCATCATCGAGATCAGGTACACGATGGAGTAACTGGACAGTCCATCGTACACGAGAATCAAGCAGCAGTCGGCAATG
Organism: Anopheles farauti No. 4; assembly: GCA_000956215.1. Taxonomy (NCBI): domain Eukaryota; kingdom Metazoa; phylum Arthropoda; class Insecta; order Diptera; family Culicidae; genus Anopheles; species Anopheles farauti No. 4. The sequence continues at coordinate 23,768 of JXWZ01005490.1, read as the reverse complement.
ACGAGGTACGTGCTGTAATACTGCACGAATGCGATTGGACCGATTATAGATTTCAGTTGCTGTAGATTTCTGGAACATATTGTAATCAACGTTCCAATCAAACCGCCCTCATTCTTTCTACCACCGTTCGAGCTAAGAACACTTACTTGAACAACTCCTCTAGTCGATGTACATGAGGCCTCAGCCGGTTGACGACGTCATGCCAAAAGACACCATCTTCGTCATGAAAATCACCAGCCGCTCGTAACGACTGACCAACTTCCGCCAGCGAGTGCAGCAGTACGTCCATCTCCAGCTTGAACGTGCTCATCAGCAGATAGCACACCATAAACCCCATGCAGTACATACCGCCCCAGAACATCGTCAGCACACCGTACACGACCTGGACCGGCCAACCACCGACGATCCGGCCACGGAACTGCAGCATAAAGTCCTCCAGCGTCAACACGTTCGTCGCAGCGAAGCAGATGATCTCGACAAAGTTTATTACGATGACGGCGATCGTTAGCCGGTTGCTTCGGCGATAGAAACGTGCCCTTTTCGCTCTCGTCCACCGATCGGTGCGTTGGTATGAGTGGTCGTTCAGGAACGCTTGTATACGCTCCATCAGCGGATAGTGCCACTCAAGAATCACGACGCGCAAGACGACTGCACTGAAGAACCACAGCACACCGAGGATGTTTGCGCTGCTCATACTACCCGCTTGCCAGTGGCGGATTACCCAGTAGCTTTTGTGGAGGTAGCTTAGGTAGATCAGGACGTAAAGCGATCGGTACATGTACCATAGAGTACGGTCACGCCAACCACGTGCCGCGTAGTGGAGAGCGTACAGCTTCTCGAAGTATCGTTGGATGATGAAGAAATCCGAAGCGTCCGTGAAGTGTGTAATGCGCTCCAGGACCTTTGTACCGGCTGTTCCAACAAATTGCTTGAGGTTCATCTTGATCTGATCCGGACAAGACAACTATATGGTATTCGTTTATTACGTGCATATTTATGCGATTTGAACGACAGAAGTAGCCATTTGTTTTGGAGTGCACTGATGCCATGGAAACTGATGCCATTTGCAACACTCAGATTTGCAGCGATGAGAGGTAGTTTTAATGAGCACCTGGATGACATACTAACACAGTCAAACGCTTCAAAACCCCTGTAATTAAAGCAACCTAGTAGACTGTGCTCCAGAACTCCTCCAGCGCTTTGATCTCCCTAGACCTCGATCGGTCAAGGCGTTAATTAATGGCGTCAATGGTACCTTATTTCATTTAACTTCTGACGCCTCGCGCCGTTTGTGAAACGCGTCTCAATTCACACCTTTGATTTTAAAAGCCGGAATAAATTGTGATAAGTGTCTTGTGCCGTCGAATTTCCATTCATGTAATAGCTGTGTAATTTGTTTCACGGACAACGATTTAACGGCACGCCCGGGCGAAAGGACAACCCGGCGTGCCGAGCAAAGTTAAATCAACAGTTCGTGAGAAAGTACATCACTTGTGCAAACGGGAAACAATCAATCGGGCAAATCAATTGAATCAGCTTACCAGCTTCACACACCATTTACTTCGGCCCGAACATTTTTGGTTAAATGGACTGTTAATATTGGAGTTTGTCGGCGGCCCTAATTGCCACCAGCAGCAGACGAAGACGAATGGTGAGACGTGTGCTTCGGGTCGCAAAAGCTCGCCGGTCTGTGAGCAAATTGCTTTCCTACTTGTTGCGATCCGCACGGCGGAGGGACGGGATGGACGCAAAATCAATTGTATCAAACCAAGTTTTTACTTCCGGGAAGAGCAAATTAATCAGTGCGGCAAAAACTTTTCTCGTCAGCCCCATCGCAGCTCCATGGCTTTAACGGCACTCTGTCACCTCCGAAGCTGGAGACCAGCAACCCGTTTCCAAAGACAAACAACAAGCTCCCAAAAATCTCCATCTTTCGGGCCACAGCGGGCTCGGGCAAGGGCAAGCAATAAAAAGCATTCCAGTCCACCGTTTTCCAGGCTCGGTCGGAAGCGGCAAATCCCGTTGAACCCCACCGCTTGACATGGCGGTTGTCGGGCCGGCTGCATCCGCGCCCGATGGATTGTGCTATGTAAATTTGAACCTTCGCGAACATTTGCACAGGAGCAGGTTCGAACTGCTCGCGCGTGCACGGCGGCTGGATCCTGAAGACGACTTTCGGGGCACCATCGATGGATGGTGTTGTTGATGTTTGATTTGTTTCCTGCTAGCTGCCGGTGGTGCTTCATCTTATCCAGAACAAACAGCGCCACACCAGGATGGTTCCGCATTTTTAGCAGCAGTTGTTCCTACCGCGAAAAAGCGTCGCGTTGTAGCGCAACTGGTGCAGCAGTGTAAGAGGATTGTTTCGAAATTTGATTTTGAGTATGGACGTTGTGGCTCACCGGTACGATTTACCTATCCGCTCTCTACCGTTCGTAAAAGGTTTGGCCACGAATGTGTGGTGTATGGTCTAAGGCTCCTTGAGTTTTTGTGTCCGTTGGTAACGACGATAGGCACCTTTCGCGTGTGTGTAACCAACAGGTTAGGTGAAGCAACAGCTTTTTGCCTTGTATAAGCGTCAGGAATCAAGTGAGTGTTTTTTTCCTGCAGCAAGATATTGATTAGGGCAGTTCATCGAATTAGTTCAATCGAAAATCTAATGAACTGATTGGATGAACATCGAGGGAAAACGTACTGCTCTCCCGTTACTTTAAATATTTAAAAAAATAGCTCTTGTTCACTAAGTCATTTTTATGTGAAATCGAACAAAAGATCCAAGAAATGTTTCGAAAACATTCCGATTGCTGTGTGAAAGATTGCAGGAGATTCCTACATGTCTCATGTAGGATTTAGGAAAAATCACTGAACAATAGAACGGAAGCATTGAATAAAAGCTATGGGCAGTACACAACCACTCTCTGATCAGACATTATTCCTTCTTTAAATCCGATTTGCTGCCCGTACAGAAGCTTATAAGTATTTTGACATCGCCTAAATTCCCAAACTTTTACTTCAAATTTCAAATAAGTGAGTAGCCACTTAATCATTTCCTCGAACCGGTAGTATCGAGTTAGGAGCGGGCGTGTTGTTAATCTGAAGATTATCTGAATACCATGAATTATTTGTTCATCTTCTCCGCTGACCGAACAACCTTTAATGATTAACGACCCCTAGCCCTAAGCACCTATACAATGTGCCCGACTGGTCCAGCGTTGTATTGTGTTGAAACGATAATGCATAATTGTGAGCTAAACAGTCTATATTCTCTTGTCATTTTCTTTCATTCGTTCATTTTCATTCGCTGTCAATTTAGCGTAAAATATGAGAAAGCTTTGCATTAAAATTATGCATAACAACTTTTCGTGAGTGCTGATACTTACTCTGGGTCCTGAATTTTGATGAGTGGAGGTGTAAAATAACCTACCATATGCTCTATGCTTGAAAGCTCGTCGTAACCCTTAGTAATGAAGGATTTTCCCTTCCCATCACCGAAAGGCTTCAGCGCACTGTCATTGGTAGTAAAAGTTCGGCTAGTTACAGATATGATGATAATTTAATTCTTCCTTCCCGTCGTCGTCGTCTCCCAGAGCACTCAAAGGCTCGTGATGAACCACCGCTCGCTGGAAGATGGCTTAGGTGGGTTGTGGGGTAAAAATGAGCCCACATAATTTATGCACCCACAGTGTTCACCCATGCAGACGACAAAGGAGAACGCGCATGTCAACACTGCCTGCCAACACACTCTCGCATGGATGCCGCAAATGAGTAAAAAGTGTCTTGATTGTTAGGTTTTGATTGCGGGAGTTGTTGTGTTGCCGGGAAGCCATTAAAGAGATGAGTTACCCCGTCGACGGGAGCCTGAGCAGGGTGGTGTAGCTCTTTTCACCAAATGTTGGTAGCGAATACAAAAACACATCCCCACTCCATACGTCGCGCGTCGTCAAGTAGGATCATACCGTACTAAGCCCACCGGACAATCGGAATCCTTTTAACCCGTTCGTCATCTTTGTCGCTCATCGACATCGGTGGCTTCCGCGTGCTCCGGAAAGGAGAACCGCTGTGTGATGAAATTTTTCTCGTCCAACTTGTGGCAGTGATTTGCGGAGCAAGCGAATTTTTCTCCCTTCCGCGACCATCGTCAAAGGCACATTTTTATCCACAACCGGGAAAAAGGATTATGAATTTTGTGGTCCGCTATCAAATGAAACCGGTCCAAACTTTGTTGGCCCGAAAACTGTTTAGCTGCCGTGGGGTGCACAAGAAGGGACGGGACTGACTCCTTGTGGGGTTTTAGGTTTTGAATTTTTAATGCATAATGTACTTAACACGAAAGAAGGGGAAGATCTCCGGAACCACCGGAGGCCTCCGAAAGCCTCCCGCGAGTCGATGGGAGCATTTAGTTGCGGCAAACCTTGGGGCCAAAAAATATCTTGCCTCCTGGTTCATTAGTGTTGAATCTTGTTATCAGTTTTGAAAACTACGGCGATTAAAGAGTTCCGATGGAAAATGAAACAGCAGCACCTCACAAAGGTTTAAACGCTGAAGTATTTGCTGTTCATTTTGCTGACGTCCTATGAGCACTTTTATCTTCAAAAGAGGGTGAGATGGTAATGCTATAAATCCTAGCGTTATAATGAAGTTTGTTAAATGATCCTCCTCTCATCGGTGAGATGAATAATGATGGGTTTAGCGTCGTTGTAATTCCTTAATAGCCACATTATTGTTTACTAACGATATAACAATATCATTTTGAGGTTATTGCAGCTTAAATTAATGTAAAAAATACAGCATTAATAGAATTTTTTTATACAACTTATTATAACATTCAATATCAAACAATTGCAATTACTTTGGCCGTTCGGTTCGATCCTCCACTAGATCATCCAGATGACCTCGGTATTGTACCACCGGACACGATACAACTTTTCCACGCAAATGCATTCGCACAATTTGTTATTGCTCCCGCTCTCATCAAGACCCAAAAAGCATCGTTCGCCCAAATTGCATTTACGCTAAAATTACCACCAGAAACCGGTAGCCCGGGCAAGACAAGACTGAACGTTGAACTTACTTGTGCGAGCCTCGTTTGACCGAACAGTAAAACTTTCCCATGAAAAACGTGTACAAAAACGAAAAAGCCGGGATGCAATCGGAAAGGACTATAGGCTAGGGGGCGAACCGTGTGTTGGTAACGAATGGATAACAGTAATGGAATATTAATTTTCCCCGTTGCAAATGCAGCGACCCGCTACAACCCTTTCCACTTGAGCTTGCGCTCGCTGGTTACAGATTCCATGGTATGAAATGGATCCATTTAGGGATACGAGCAAGTAGCAAACTGTAAATGTAAATTGTGAATTATAACTATTTGGAATGGTACTTTTTGATTCTGGATAACAAAACCGTGGCCAATCTCATTCCAGTAGTAGCAAATGGACGGAGAAAGAGAGAGAGAGAGAAAGATTGCGCAAAAAATAGAGCGAGAGAAAGCGACGAGCGTTCAAATGGGCGAAATTTTGGAAATTGTATATATATCGTGTCGGCGCGAGGGTTTTCGGGCTATGCTGCGCTTCAATTATACATACCAAAGTATTATTTCTGTTTATCTCTGTTTGTACCACCGTTGCCCTCGGAATGGGTAGGCTCTGATGTGCGGTTTTGTGATTGGAGCATGATATGATTTATTCAAAATATTTCATAAATGTAAACCAACCTGATACACAAAATGATGAGTAGCCTAGCTTTTGCAGTATGCAGTCAATGCGAATATCATATTTATGTTTACAAAATTTCACCATATGAAAATCAGTCTTTTCAATATCTTGTTCCGAATGTTACATGAACCGAAAAGAAATAGTTAATGAATTAATTTGTACTCCACATAGCTCTATCGCTTTAGCAGCCCGTTGGGATCATTCACGGAGTTCGTTTTTGACTCGATCGGGCAACCTAGTTTCCAAGCACGGACTAACGCAGGACAGGCAGTGCCTTCTGGCAGTTAACAGCTTAATTGACTTAATCCAATTATCCATACTCTACGGGAGTGGGAGCAAGGAGATGGTCGGATGTTGTCGATTGAGCCTTCTGGTTGCTACGTTTAGCAGGTTAGCTGCTGACGCTGACACGTGGTAGCTGGTGGTGAGCATTAACCCACCGGATGTACATTTCACCGGAAGGCTTGATCCGTGTGTGTGTGTGTGTGTGTGTGTGTGTGTGTGTATGTTTTTTTTGTATGTCACTTTCCGCGCATTCATCCAATGGTGTTGCTCCAACCGTGGATGCGTATGGTAAAGCGTTTTGTACGTTCAAGCAAAACCCACCAACCGTCCAGTTTGTGTTTACTGGTTTTTACTGAGATAATTGGATGATATGGCATGATGTTGCACCGCGGATGGTTTAGGCAAATTGGTTATTGAAGAGGAATAGGCTTTTATATAGGCATTGCTAGTAATACAAGTTCTTAGAGAACGATTTTGAGTACAGTCATCTAAGGTCATCTCCACTAAATGAAATTCAGGCTTATCCAAGAGATGTCCAAAATGATATCCGAATGTATTCAGCTACAGGTTATGTATGTGTTCTTTCGAGATTCCTGTAGTACACGTGAAACGTCAGTCGTCAGGAGCAGACGACAGGATTTGAGGAATATTATGTACCAAAATCCTGCGCTCTCGTCCATTTCAATCCACTTAACTGTGGCGGGACTTATACGCCTTAAAAACCTCTTTCAACTGTTGCTTCGGTCGTACCACAGGTACTTGCGGTTCTTCGGTGGCATCGTCATTGCGTTGGTTTCGCCAGCAGCAGCAGCATCCGCTACGGGTAAACTCAAGTGCGTGACCGAATTCAATTTTATTACGTTGCGTGTGCATGTGTGTGCGCGCACATAATTCTGCAAAACCGACTCAAAAAGCAAATATTAGCATCGCCGGTTGATGGGCGAGCAAGTTTGCTGGGATTTCGTGCGGAACGAACCGACTCTTGCTCCCCGTCGAAAGTGGTTTTGGACGTCCCAGGATCGCGACTCCCAAAGGTCTATCGCCCAGGTGCCTACGGTTTGCAACTCGCGCCGTTACTACGTTCCACGCATCTGCACAGCATCCTTTATTGAGGCAAACTTTCGCTCTAGTGGGCCGAAGTTGGTCGGTTGCCGACGGTTCGGTGGACGCTCGTAAAATCGTTGTATTCACATCGTATTACTTTGTTGGTGAGCCTGACGACGTAATGCGTCGTCTGGCGCACGCAATGTATCCCGGTGGTAGCGTGACAGCTGCAAGTCTGGAACAGTTTGTTGCTAGTTGAACTTTGTGCAAAGTTGTTGTCCGTTCTCCGCTGCGTTCTAGGGCGGGAGAAGAACTTAGACCAATTGCTCGTACTGTCGTCGTATCAACCATAGCGTATCTTCGGATAATTCTGAAGATTGTCCAAAGCGCAGGAATAGTTGGAAAACCGCATTTCTAACATTGTGCCCTTCTTCTTAATATTTACAGGCAGCATTTATCGAAGGGGAGCAAGAAGATGGCGCAAGCTGTACCGGATAAATGGACACATCTTCCAAGCGAAGCGTTTCAATCGAGTAAGTATGCAAACATTCAAACCTAATAGGAGATCCCATTTCAATATAACATCGATCTCACGTCAGAAAAAGCGCCCCCCGAGAGCGACACCTTAATCCTATCATCAGACACACACTTTCAATGCACCTGAAGCAACGACGTGGTAGCAGCCTTCTCCGTCTAGCGACTATTGAATTTTCTTCATTAGACTTTGTACTTTTAACGCCTGGCCGTGTGGGCCGGTAACGGCGCGCCGAAGATGAAATTTAACGTGTAACGAAATGTGCAGAGAAAAAAAGTTATCCACAGCTAGAACAGCACAAACCCGGTGTGGAGGTGAACCCTCCAGGTAAAACCTCATTAGAGTCCGTTAATTTAAAGCCGTCAAATTTAATTTTTATCCATCGGCGCGAAAAGCGAGACCAACGGGTGCCAGCAGTTTGCAACCGTTTTTACAAGCGCACACGTTAGATCCTTAGCTGTGGTTTATTTTTTTTTTAACCTTATACTTGTATTCCTTTTCTTACTTTCACTTCCTCTCTTCTTTCCATTTCGTTCGTTCACAGAAAGCCTTCTGCGCCTTTTGCCACGACCGTATCTGGGGTCTGGGCCGGCAGGGATTCAAGTGCATCCAGTGCAAGCTGCTGGTGCACAAAAAGTGCCACAAGCTTGGCAATAAACCGTGCAGCAACGAGCATGTCGAACCGGTGTTCAAGGAGCGCGATGTAAGTATAATGCAGTGTGCATGACATAATGCTGAATCGTACAGGAACGGAAGGGAAGCGAACGAAATGAGTTCCTGAACCGGTGGTTCAGGAGCGCATCGATGTGGTTCGTTCGTTAAAGCTTTCGAGTTTTTTTTGTCGTGCCTTTTCGAGACAGAGAGAGCTTTTTTGTGTCTTCATTTTTCATGTACGACTTAGCAGGGCATTGCAAATTGCGTGGACCGGAGACACATTTCGGTGGAAGGGAAATAGCGTTTTCAAATAGCGTAGGGAGTTGGGAAATTAAATTAAATTCACCTTGCAAGCAGGGACTGCTCTGCTAGCCCCACTGGGAGGGAGTATGAAGTGTAATGATCAAACCAGTGCTGACGCGCGGCGGAATGCTATAAAGGTGTGTGATTTTCTTTTTTTTCCTCCCCCATGACGCCCAGCATCACGATCCGAACGATGAATCCAGCACCGGTGACGTCATGCCGGGCGCGTTGGATTCGTACGAGCATTCGAGCGACGGTTGTGACCAGGTGCCGGTCGAGGTGAACGATAACGTTGAGGAACCGCTGGAACCCGTCACCCAGCGGCAGTACTCGTTGAACGATTTCGAATTGATCCGGTAAGTTTCGAGATGGCCATTTGCGGAAGTTTCTGCACAATGGGTTCTAATACCGCTGCTGGCTCTTCGATTGCGTTTACAGAGTCATCGGTCGCGGTAGCTACGCGAAGGTACTAATGGTCGAGCTGAAGAAGACCCGTCGCATCTACGCGATGAAGGTCATCAAGAAGGCCCTCGTCACGGACGACGAAGATATCGACTGGGTGCAGACGGAGAAACACGTCTTCGAGACGGCCTCGAACCATCCGTTCCTGGTCGGTTTGCATTCATGCTTCCAGACGCCCTCGCGGTAAGCCGGTGCCCTGTACTATGCTGGAGCTCAGTGGAACTCATCGACTTTTTTTTTCGCTACAAGACTGTTCTTCGTGATCGAGTTTGTGCGCGGTGGTGATCTGATGTTCCACATGCAGCGACAGCGCCGCCTGCCGGAGGAGCATGCACGGTTCTACGCGGCCGAGATCAGTCTGGCGCTGAACTTCCTGCACGAGAAGGGCATCATCTATCGCGATCTGAAGCTGGACAACGTGCTGCTCGACCACGAGGGACACATCAAGCTGACGGACTACGGCATGTGCAAGGAGGGCATCAGACCGGGCGACTCGACGTCTACGTTCTGTGGCACGCCAAATTACATCGCACCAGAAATTCTGCGCGGCGAGGACTACGGTAAGCGCTAACATAAATCTAAATCTTTGATAAAGCATTAGTGCAGTACAGAAGCTTTGATTTCATTTCTTGTGTTTTGTTACTTCTAATACCTATGGTACATTTTTAGGCTTCTCCGTCGATTGGTGGGCATTGGGAGTGCTGTTGTACGAGATGCTGGCCGGTCGCAGTCCGTTCGATATTGCGGGTGCCTCAGAAAATCCCGATCAGGTTTGAATGGCTGAAAACCTCCACTAATTTATTGGATGGGCTCAAATTCTAAAACATCCCTTCCTCTTTCCGTTTCGCAGAACACCGAAGACTATCTGTTCCAGGTGATCCTTGAAAAGACGATTCGTATACCGCGCTCGTTGAGCGTGAAGGCTGCCTCGGTGCTGAAAGGTTTCCTGAACAAGAATCCGGCCGACCGTCTCGGATGCAACCGCGACTCCGCCTTCCTGGATATTATGAATCATTCGTTCTTCAAGAGCATCGACTGGGAGATGGTACGTAAACGGATCGCCATGTTGATGTGCGCGGTCCGCCGTGATGAGTTACTATTTATATAATTTCGCGTTCCATAACGCTCCGCTCAGGAAATCAATCGGGAAAAGAAAAGCAATCATACAGACAAACGTGAAAACAAACACTTCCTTACAATTGGATTGACAGCAGATAGTAGCATTCCTTCTCGAACCTCATCGACGCCCTTGTGCACGTCCCTTATTCGTTATTATATTTTTATTGATTTTAGTTTGCATTCCTTTTCTGTTCTGCTAGTAGTTCACCGCATTCGCGAGCTTTTATTTTTCGATTTATTTTACGGAATCTCACTTGTTGTGCGGCAGGGTAGTGCTTTTATTGGTTCCGAATAGGCCAATAAAGGCACCAGAAAGAAGCGGAAAAAATACTTTTTGTCATTTTATCATTTCCTACCATCCGCTCATTAATATTCACACCATTTTCAGCCATTAAGCAGTCAATTTCCGGCTTTGCCGTATTTATTTGTCGAATCTGTTCCGTTAGCCCGTGTGTCCCGGCTGATTGGTATGTGCTGTTGGGTGGACCTCCTCACGGCAGGAGTGTGTATAAATTATTTCTCATCAATGGTAACTTAAAATAATGCCCATCGAATCCCAACGCCAATGATGGAGGTACCATCTGTTGTGGTAAAACGATTTAATGTTACTTACAGGGTAAGTTTGCTTTCCCTGAAAATAAAAAAAAGAAAAAAAGAACTGTGGAAAATTTTAATCCATTGCAAGTCGATGGCCTATCCTTGTGTTTGGCAGTAGCGGTTGTGTGATGTAAAGGGATTTGCGGTTGGTGATATTCAATATAGTCTCTTGTTGTGGGTGTTCTGTTGACTTACGATTTCCACATGTATTTTTAATTGAACATTTCAACCAAATGACGCATGCTGATGAGCTCTGAAAATGGATTTTATGTCCACATAAATCTCTAAAGGGGAGGGTGGTTTTCACAAAAGTCAGTCAGGGTTTGAAAATGTTGTTTTGCAAATGAATAGACTTATGCCGTTAAAACGTTCTTAAAGAGTACTATACAGCGCAACGTATTTAGGTTAAATACATATTCAATATGTGGTTTTGCTTGATATCCATCGAAAAAGTTTATTTTCTATCATTAATACATAGCTCCTGCTAAACGTGGTTGCAAAACAACCAACAGAAAAAAAATTTCGAAGATATTTACCAAAAAGGGCCACTCATTAGTTTGATTGTTGTCGGTAATGGCGGTTGTATTGCGATACGCGGCAGCAGCATTAGCAGCAGTGGTAGCTTATGGTGCGTACGTTTATTAATTTTGTTATATTCGCGTGTATTCGCGTGTATTCGCGTGAAATTCTGGGTTTAGTGTGCTGCTAACATGCCGCCCACTTGTGGGTCGAGAACGGCCGTTGAACCGTCACTGCTGCTGCGGGAAAACCAATGGTGAAGGATTTTGTAGGAAGATAAAAAGAATACAATACCCCCACCACACACATACACACCTTCTATTGCATCTCTCTGCTAAAGCATAAGCTAACCGCAAATGTCGAAATGGAGCGCAGATATAATTGGATTATGGCAAGCTATTTATGTTGGTAGGTGGGGATTTTTTCTCTTCCCCTGCAACTAGGAGTGTTTTGTGCGTTACCCCATTTCAGCCCGCACGCTTCGTGCTAGAATAGCTAGCTTAGCCGCACACAGACACACACACCAAACCGCAACCGCCACTGCTCTAAGGGTGGTTTAGTGGAAGAGTATTTAATTGGATCGGTTGATATGAAAACGGAGGGACAAAAGCGTTCGTGTTGTACGGTAGGATAGGCAGGGAGAGGTTTACAAAAACTTATCATCACCCCGCTCCCCCCCGCACGGGGATTCTCTATTCAGTTGGTACAGTTTTCGTGCTGGATTGGAAGTTATCTCCATCATAACCGACATTTGAAGCAGAGTTTAGTGGCTGATAAATGGTGGAATCAGCCTGTGGAATGGGGAAAGTGTGTTGCGTTAACTTCGGTTTTTGTTTTTAATTTGTACTTACACTTTCATGAAGTATTTGTATTTAGTTTTAGCATGGTTATCGCACTAGTTAATAACCATCATAATAATTCCTCACCAAGTTAACCTAATTACTAATAGAAGCTAAAATAAGCAAGATGCTATGTCATGAAATGGCCCACATCACACTTTTCACAAAATCGTTACAACTAGTTATTATTGGGAAATTTCCTGTAAATTGGACACAAATGTTGACATATATTTTTTTTTTTCAATTTTTAAGGAAATACTTATCAAAATTGTTTGAAATCATCACACAAATAACGTTTACCAGTACGGTTTTTGGTTAAATTTCGCCTAATAATTTAAACAACGTAAAATTCGTTACATTATTTGCTTACCTTTTGTTCGTATTATGTACGCTAATAACACTACAACACTATTATCACTGATTCACACTACGGCAACTGTGTTAACCATAATGGCCGGATTTCTCAGCTTGCCCAAAAGGAAGTGACGCCACCGTACATCCCCTCATTTGACGGGTGCGATCAGGACATAACCTGTCACTTCGATCCACAGTTTACGCGTGAACCGGCCGAACTAACACCGGACGATCCGTAAGTTTCATCGCGGCGAATGAGATAAGGATAACGTTAGCGGATCCTCCTGCGGGGCGTCGTACCGTGTTGCAAGCGTTGTGTTTTAGTTACAGCTGAGCGCGAATTGAAGAATTTGTTGTAAATATATTGTTTTAAAGCACCGATACCGTATTTCAATATTCGCTTAGGCTATGGTTGATATTTATTTACTTGTTTGTCTGCTTTCCAAACTGTGTGTTTATATGTATAATTAAACGACTTTATTAAAAATGTTTGTAAAATTACCATTAATTAACGAGATTTATGTTGTGGTATTTTTAGTGTTTCTCATGTTCTCAGTTATAATATTTTATTTTTCTTATTAATTCTATTTTATATTTTTAACTGTTTCTTTCTTGTTATTTATTATTTATGTTTGTTTAGTTATTAGTATTATAGTTTTTATTTGTTGTGTTGATGGTTTGTTTTTCTATTACCATGCAGCTTCTTCTTTCAGTTTTTGCATGTATGTTGTTCTATGTGATTGCATTTTAGTATTTCAACGATCCTCTATAGACAATTGTGTTGTTTCTGTCTTCAATCCATTGTTCGGAAGAATTTTTATATTCACGATAAGTTTTCTTTTAAATCCAACGATGCTGATGTTCTTGTACGCACACCACGAATCCATTTTCAATCCAAGCTCTAATCTAATCGATAATTTTGGGTGCTCCTCGTTTGTTGCATAATAATTTTGATTCTTATATTCGTTTTTATTTCTTTTTCTTTGGAATGCTTCCATTTCTTTTATATTGTTTCATGCTCGTGTTTGCCTTCTCTACTACCCGATTTTGATATGCGTTCGTGTTGCTGGCGATTAGCTCGAGCAAAAGCAAATTACACCACCGTTCCGCCCGCGGCTAGACTCCGACCGTGATCTGGCGAACTTCCCGCCCGAGTTCACCGACGAACCGGTTCATCTGACGCCGGATGATGAGTGAGTATTTAGCGTGTTTTTCGCCACCGACCCGGAGGATCCAGCAACGTTTCCTCGTCTTCCTGCTCAAACGAGAAGAAAATCATCCCCATCTAACCGTTCTTAAATATTGTCAAATTATAAATTCGATTTGTTTTGCTTTTTTTTAGTCGCGTCATCGATAAAATCGATCAGTCCGAATTCGAAGGATTCGAGTATGTGAACCCGCTGCTGATGTCCCTGGAAGACTGCGTTTGACATCACGCATCCTGCGAGCTGCATCCATACAACATGCAGGTATGTTTTGCTTACTTCACAGTTGCTTCACGCAAAATCCATTCACCACACTACGGAAGCACACGATATAACACCATCCAAGCACCCTGAATATACATCACACGAGACGTATGAATTATGTATATGTGTGTGTGTGGCACGAACACATCGACATTACGAGATTATTACCTCTTGGCATTGTGTGTAGAATTTGTGTGAACGAATGCAAATGAATACGAGAGAGACAGAGAGGAAGCTATGTTGATGGTTTTAACGACACTGTATAAATTGTTCATGATTGCAAGATGCATATTAAAACGTTACATGAGACAACAGCACATGCGCATCATCAATCGTGGAGCAATTAGGGGCATTGATTTTACTTGCTCTATTTCGAATGTGTCTTCGTTTTCTCTCTATATTTGTCCATTTTTCGTCCGGTGTTCTTTCGTCTTATGTCTCATAAACTACCATCACGTCTACTACCGCCACTATAATCATCAAAACTATCATTACCACCATCACTACTACCGACACCAACTTATATTCCAGTAGTTTTGAGTGCAGAGAAAGTCAGATGCGTCTCAGTACATTAGCACAGAACGGAATCTGTTGAAGCGGAATGCCTCACCAATGCAATTTTGGCTGCAGTGCAACATAAAATGAAAACGTAATGGAAACGAAAAGTTTGATTCGAACCACCACGCGCCCTGTAAAGCGCATTGTTGTGGATTCTTTGAAAAAAAAGACCATAGAATGTTACATTTAAACTCAGTTTAAACTATCACTGTTAAAATATTTCATATCGTTTACGTGCATTTAGAAAACAACATATTAAAGATAAAGTTTACCGTGTGCATGCTGCAAAACAAAAGGATCTAATACAGACATCTCGCTTTTTGAAATTCGTTTAATGCGGTTTAACAAAAGCAATTCAAATTCGAAACGAAAATATATTGAACATTAAATGCATGGAACAACATTCCGTCTGACCGATTGACACGCAGTCAATAAGTACTGTACCGCGTGTAAGTAGTACAATTTTCTCCAGTTATCGGAATGCGGCAAACCTTTTCTTTAGCCAAAATCTACCGATGTTTCGTTTCCTGCGTTTACTTCTACAAAGTTTTACTTCCACTACCGTACCGCTTCGACTATCTCCGACTGACTCTCTTTCTCAACTATGTTGCGTGTTTAGATTTATCGAAGGAAGTTTGTTAGTAGTATGTATATGTGTGTTTTTATATCGTTTCATGACATTTTCGTCTATTTTCTCATTGCTTTAATATAACTTTAATCGATGCATTAAAAATGTCACAATTTTCCGTAACATTATTTATGTATTCCGTTGTTGTTTGTCTTCTCTTGCCGTATGAACAATAAAAAATGGGGTACAGTTTGATCGAGAGATGGGAGGACTAGTTACAATAGTACAAGATGAGTAAAAAAATGATTAAAGTAAGTGTATAATTACAAGCAGCATATGCTTCATGCAAAATTATTCATTCATCGGAACCTGGGGGGGCTTTTTAAATACAACCATTCTATTTACGTCATCATTGCTAAGCTGAAGCATTGGCTAAGGTATTCACAGCGGGTTTATGTATCGCAGCTCTTTTAATCATTTCACTAGACTTTATCTCCAATTACTGTGCTTGAGAAAACAAAAGTAAAATATATTTTGTTTAGTAATTAACAACAAGCAACATCGTTCTTAAACAACATTCTGCTGTGAAAAAAAATCAGTCATACGTTTATGTTCGTGATTTGTTTGAAATATTCCTACAGGTTCAAAGTTTTGTGTTGAAAATTCTATGTTGCTTGCATGTTCATTGCTCGTGGTTCAAAATGTAAAGAGAAAAAGGGTTATTGTGCGGAATGCATCGGCTATGGCGTTTGCAACTTTACACCTTGTGCTGAGCCTGCGTCGTTTTATATTACACTCATTGCGTTTTTTTTTATTATTTGAATAGTGTTGGTGTAAAATTTGTTCGAGCACTTTTTTTTATTCAATTTGTTCTTTCTCCGCCGACTTGCTTTGTTAAGTCGGACGAGAAACAATCGTTAGTAATGCGTCGGTAAAGCGTTTGTCATGTACATTTCGTGCCTTAAATTATGCAATCTGCACTGCACCAACGCTTCATTAGGGTGTATTTATTTTTTATTAGTGCTATCACTATATCCCACTAAGTTGTAATACGCAGTAATACAGTCAGATCTTTTTACTCTGTTGTTATCCATGTGTGCTGTTCGGTGTTGTTGTATTTGCATTTGTTTTGTTGTTATCTTTTTTCCCACAATTACTACAATCAATTACTTTTCAAATATATCACTTGGAGTAACGAACCCAATTCTCACCTGATATGGCTACACTATCTTTATCTCTATCTCTGGCTTCACACTCGCGGCTCAGCTTGAGACCGGTTACTAATGCGCATTTCATACTATCCACATCTATTGCAGCTATACGGTGACGATTCTAGCGATTACGATTCCGTTGTCGATGAGCTGAGTATTCTTCAATTACCTCCACCACCTTCAAAGAGTCTACTGCAGCACATGTTTTGCCTTCCATTGAACTAGCCACGAGTTTAGCCGCTGCCGACTAGCCGAGAGTAAAGGAAAGAGCAACTGGGAACGGAGAGGGATAGAGAGAGCAACATACACTTATAGAGACACACAATCTACGGACATCATTTATGCGTTTTGAGGTTCAAAAACGGGACATGCTTTTGGCTTTAGGGAACGTTGTTGCTGCACTTTCGGATGGTATTATGGTATGAGGTATTATAAAGGTGACTTTAATAGCATACATACTTACTGTAAAAAGCTTGTGAACAAGGCGCTCAGATAACAAACAAAGCAAGAGCAAGATACGAAACATTCTCAATTGCACCAGTAGTGACGTACAAGAGAAAGCTAAACATGCACAGTTACGTAGCTAAGACATGGATGGATAATCAAACTGGTTGCTCGTTCGATGACGCTTACAGGAAGTGCTTACCACTTCCCTACACTCTCTATCTCCCCCTCTCTTTCTCTCTCTCTCTCGATCGTCCATTTCTTCTTTTCACCGAACGTTTCTAGGGCAGATTAACATATCTATCAACAGTCAGTCGTTTGCAGCAGCATTTAATCGTGTTTCGTTTAATCCAACAGTATAAGTAGCAAAATCAAAGAAACAACTACCGATAACCGAACGAAGTAAATCCGTGACAACAATTGCTTTGGTTGCATTATGTGCACCGGAAATGTGAGTAAGCATAAAAAAAAACTAGAATGAACGCGGGAACTAGGCATATTTCTCATGAACTTATCATACCAAGCAAAAGAGAGTTTCAAAAAACACAAAAGAAAAATCAAACAGATCGTACCCTATTCTACAATGAAGAGCAGCAAAAGAGCAAACGGCATAATGCAACAAGTAGCGATGGCAGCATGCACTTACTGTAAAAAGGTGGAAATCAAATCGATCTACTTGAAATCACCTTTTCGTATGCATTCGGCGGTTCTACTGTGCAGCAGTGAAAGTTGCGCCATGTGCCGTTCCAGCGCATATTCCACATGTGCGATTTGCCGGATATAGAGGAGCTGTCGCCGGTGATTGAACATTATACGCATTATATATAAAAAAAAGAATAGTTAAATATTAAATCAGAAGCATGTTACAAAGAAAAAAACGAACAAAAAAAGTTACACAGACTCACAATTGCACAGTATCGTTAACATTCCGTAGTAGAGAGAATGGCAAAAAACCATGTCCCAGCAGCTGGCCATGGTTCGATTGCGGGATGTTGTTGATAGAACGGCTTCCGTACAAAAGTTCTGGCAAGGGAAGATACAGTCAGTCGATGATTGAAGAATCAAAATTGAGCAAACAGCAACATGTGCTGATGCCTACTAATGTGACGGGTGGATGAAAATTGGAAAGCAGAGCCAGCAGTGGTGTTTAGGTAACAAATTTATTATTAAGAATTAACAACAGAAGCAAAGCGACAAAACGCAGCGATGAGAGGAGATTCGATAGGGCAGCCGACAAAACATCTCGCAGCAGTTAAACAAATTCAACCCGAACGAGAGAAATACTAAAGGACAAAGATGAGCCTGGCGAGAGTGTGTGTGTGCGTGTGTGAGTGCTGGAAAAGTTTTAAGCATTTTAGGAAATTGCAAAAAATATGAAAATACATTCCAAATTGAGGTCTGCGTATCACGTGCATCCAAAGTGAGAAAGATGGTGGTGTCACATGTTGGTGTACGATCACAAACAGAACATTCTAGAACATGAATGCTAACGTAAGGTGACAGTTTTGTACATGCGTTCAGGACGTATTATTAGCAACAAATATTATGAACGAATACTTAACAGACGAAAACGCAAAACTTCTTAGGAGCACACAGAAACACACGCACACGCACACACATACAAAAGACAAAAATTGAAACTGAAATTACACTGAATACGATAAGGAAGATAGAAAAATTTAAAAATTAAAAACTGGAAAGTTTACCCGTCTCGAGTATTAGGCGAAATGTTCTTGTTTACGCACATTCTGGAGGTAGCAATTGGATGTTGTTTAATTTTCATTTGTTGTTTTTTTCTTCTGTGCGGGTACGATTCGTCACACTCACACATCGCAGCCCTTCCAATTGGCTATGCTCAGTAACAAATTGTTCCAAATTTCGTCCGCCGGAACCTATTGTTCGTTGCATGTACCTTACTGTTCGTGAAAAATGAATCTTTTGATCGCAAAATTGTTTTTAACTATTTAAAAAAAAAAGGAAACAAGAACAAGATACAAAACGTTTGCACATAACCAAACACAGGACTCTTTGTTGATAATCGTTGTTCGTGATAGTAATGCAGGTTTGTTTGAATCAAAAAAGGAAACACAAACACACACTCACAGAGACACTGTTTGTTCAACGAACTATAAAATGTGGCGATTATAGGCTAGGGTTGCGTGAAAGATGAGACCTCAGGCTGGGGAAGCTGGTTGAGCCTTTCGTAAAAATTTAACTAAACATACAAGCAAAACAAATTGAAGTGAAGATTTGTGGCTGGGAAGCGTGTCGTGAAAAACCGGGATGCGAAACGAGCAAAAAATTCGGATATGAATTTTAAGTTTTTTTTATGCAGACGAAATGAAGGTTTTTTTTATTGTTCGTTTTCCGGTGTGATTGTTTTGGTTCGCAGCATTTTTTCTTCAGTACTTACCTTAGACCATAGATTTCCATTTATGAAGTATTCCTGCTTCTTTCCGTTGCCTTTTATTTTTGTGCATCGGTTCGAACATCAAGTTAGTTAAGTATTGTTACGTTTATTAGTATCCAAAACACACACACACACATCAGTATCGATAATGAATAGTATTTACTTTTTGCGTGTCTAATCTTAGTTTTATTTTCAACTTTCTTACGTCTCTAATTCATCCCGATCCTTCCAACCCGCCCACCATGCCCTGAAATGCGATTGTTTTGTCTTTTTATTCCATTGTTCGTGTTGAATCGAAGAAGCAGTAAAGCGCGGCGTAGAAACGTACCACTAACTTACAACACTGACTACTAAAAACAGCAGCAGTAAGCGAACGAGAACGAGGAGAAAGGATCGCGCTAAACAATTGAAACTATTTCAAATAAAAAATTATAAAATGAAATTTTAAACCACTTTAGGCACAGTTAATTTCTCCGTTTGCTTTCGAAACGTCCGAACGGTGAGGGAGGGCTAGTTCATCGCACCGGAATCGGACACCTCCGCACCGTTCACCGTCAGCCGGTGCACGATGCCATCGCGTTTATTGCCGCTGGTTCGAGCGCTCAGCACGAACGTGTTGCTGTCCTCGACGAACGTCGTGTCGGTGCCGCCATCTACGAATTCGCCCTGAAAGCACGGGAAAGGATAATCGGAACAGCTTTACGGGGCAAGCTTTTACACCCGCGTGCGCAGTGGAAGCACCCGCAGTGTGCCCTGCCTGTGATAAGCGTGTATACGTACGTTTTCTTCAATGAGCTTTCCGTTGACGTAGATGTTAAGGGTATTTTTTTCTTGAAAGGAAAAGAAAACCAGCTGCGTTATTACTGTTTTCTTAAGTAATTAATCAACCCGCTTTTCAACTTACCGAGCACAATGCGGTAAAAGTTATCGCCCAGCTTCGCTTCCCACGTCCTGAGCGCCTTCGCCTGGCTCTCGGTGAACTGTTCGAACGACTGGCCGTCGACAAACAGCGAGTAGCTGTAGCGAAAGCCGGGCAGCGGATCGACCCGTATGATACACCGTTTGTCCTCCAGCTTGAACATGTCCTCGCCGACCAGCTTGAACATCCAGTCGCGCCGAAAGATCTCCCGCTTGTCGATCCACAGCACGCGCTTCCCGCTCGCCGTACCGTGCTCGAACTCGATCTCGTACACCTTGCCGTACATTGGCACGCGCCACCGGGCGACCACCTCACGGTGCTGGGCCGTATCCTTGCCACCGATCGGCGGTATGCTCGACAGGATGTCGGTGTTGTTCAGCATCGTTAGATGAGCCATCCGTTGGCGTTTGGTGTGGGAAACGAGTACTTCACTGAATAGCAGGAACGATGCGAGGCGAAAGAGCTAAAGTTTGGCCATATCAGCTGTTGGAGACAACGGGTAGTAGCTTTAGGTAAGTTCCTTCTATTCCGTTTTATTTATAGAAATAACATTTGTTTACATATCATTACAGGTGCGTTTATCGAACGACGATTTATAGCTCATGTCAATTCGTGCAATAAATGTATCGGAAGATAGCACAACCATTCAAAAAGGCGACCATGCGATGAGAGCGGAATAAATTTGCACAGTATAAACGTGTGGCACAAGGGGAGCCTTTTCGATGGAGCATCGCCACTTTTGCGTTCCGTCCTTCCCCTGTCAAAGCTGTGTGCAGAAGTTTATGCGTGGCAAATCAATACAATGACAGGTGAATGAAACGGAATGCCATTTCTCAAAGGCAAACAGTGTTCCACCGTTCCCTACATGCGCACGCTCATCACCATCCTGCCGGTTGTTGAAAGCGAAAATTATCACAATTGCAATAGTTCACGCACATGCCCCGTGCCCTTCTTCCCTGGGCGGATAAATCAACACAGCAATTTACCGTGCTGTGTACATCATCAGGACGCATTGGCACATACATATGCGAGCGAAATGATTATTTCAACACGTGCGGCACAAAACAGACACGCAGGTGAGCTCATGCTTCCTTCAAGCAAACTTTGTGCGGAGTTTGAAGTATTGTTTAATTCCATGAAAATGAAAAATGAAAACACATTTTGCGTGCTACTGGCCGTAACGCAACACACTATCGACTTTTTTTTGTTTTGAGTTCGCTATCGAAACGTTTAAATCACAGAAAAGGGCCTGATATTGAGGGTCTAATTTTCTTTATGGCCTAGGAAAAAAACATGTTAATTTATCTATTAATCTTTTTCACGTTTTAATGTGTTGTTGTGTATGCTCAAATGTGCTTTAAAAATCTCAAAATGATTATGGTGATGAAGTGCGCATAAAATAATGCAAATTCGTATTCATTTTCTTATTTTCATTCACATTCATTTGCCAAACAATGTTCCAAGCAAACTTTCACCCCCGTTTTTTCACATTCGCTTCAACTGCTGAAAGCATAATTAAATTACTTTTCGCTTGAAGCAAAAATACGCAAACTCATCGCCTAATCGACACCGTTCGATCCGTGAATGGATTTCACGCACGAAAAAACTTCTCCTGTTGATTATCACTTCCATTCGCAGCGCGATGATCGGGCAGATCGAATTACGCACGCACGTATATACACACACACACACGCGCATGCACAGAGATGGTGGTTGAATAAACGCGATTGGCTGTTGTTAGCGATCCGGTACGCTTTAAGCGTTCGGTCACGCAGCAGGCAGTCGTGGCCGAGTGGTTAAGGCGTCTGACTCGAAATCAGATTCCCTCTGGGAGCGTAGGTTCGAATCCTACCGGCTGCGGTCGGAAATTATTTTTGATAATTACTTTTGTTTTAGAATAAAAGCGAATATAATTTTGTAAACATAAGTGGGAGGGAAACAGATGTTTTCGTACATATTTGTTTTTTTTTCTTCTTCCATAAGCACTTTCACTTTTCACTGATATTTATTTGTATTAAAACCACATATTATAGAATTGAAACGCTGATTCTTTGTTAAAAAAAGGTAGTAGAACACTGAAAATATTTTACAAACACAAAACATTAAGTTCTCCTTTCCACTTACTGCTTTTGAAAACAAAAACGAAAAGAGCTACTTCATCCTGTCCCAGCAGGCGGCCTATCAATTCAAGTTCAACACAGCAATCTGCACGCTAGGAACGGATTCGGCACCGGACACTGTTCGTACGTTTTTCTTTTTCGGGAGCTGCCCCGTGGGAGTTGTCGCGCCAGCGGAACCGCACGAAGTATTCCTTCACGTTCGCGTTTCACCGACCAACTGACGACGTGCCTTGCTGGGAGTTCGCCCCAGCCGGTGTGATGGTGGGCCCATCGAACCCCGCACCGGAAACTAGGGAAAACACAGCTGGGAACGTAGGCTACAATCATAAAATAGTAAACGCTTCAAACACATCACTACCTGGGGGGAAAGAGTAGAGGAGCAGTTTTATGTTTCGCGTTCTCGGTGAGTTGTGGAAGTATGAAAAGTGGAATCGATACCCACTATCAGGACACGGGTTATTACGGCCAGGTTATGGGTGAGCCTAGAAGAAGCACATGGGTTGGATTGGTACAGTCAGTACCAACTTTGAAGTTCATATTTAAACAGCAATTGGATTTATATTCAATTTTCCTTTTTGTGTGCAAAATCAATTCTTTTTAAATTGGTTGATTTTAAAGAGCAAATTGTTACTTCAACTTGTGATATTATGTTTTATTTCGCTTGTTGTTACAATATTGTTGCATTTTGGATGAAATGTTTCAACATTTATTCCCCCGTTTTTGGTCGTCTACCGATGATTAAAAAATAAAATAATATTCTTCATTCTCTCGGTAAAACGGTCTCTCGGTAAATAAAAAGATTTTGATATTTCGCTTACCCCTATTCCGGGTGCCGAAACACTCCCACGAAAGGATGACCCGGTTTCCCCACTTTCATTCTACGTGGCCAAATGGGCGATAAAACACGCTTGTTTATTTCCGCATACGGAAAAGGTTGGAAACACTAGCAACCGAACCGGGTCGCGATTGTAGGTGCATTTTGATATGCTGAAGCGACAGAACCTTTTGGTAGCCACACCGTTGCATACTTGCAAGAAAGTGAAAATGCAATTCTTTTATGTTTCCTTTTTTTTTTGTTGCTCTAAGGTCTACGGTTGCTATGGTGGTGGTGGAAATCGATTCCGCGTCCAAAGTATCCTTCACTGACCACCACATCCTGCATCGCGACGGAGAGGGGGCTTTGTTTTGCGATCTAGTGTCCCTTGCCGTTCCTCTCTGTTGTGGCACCTTTCCATCACCATGGTGACCGTGTTCGCCCCTCAAACCCGCACCGTATCGGAAGAGGTTGAAGGCCACGACGTGTATCAAAAGGGTGCAGTGAGTGAGAAACATTCTAATCCCAGGTGACCGTGAGGTAAACCCTGAACTTGGCCGCATACGGAGCGCATGGAAACAAATACAAATGTTATCGAGAAACTATTTTCCAGTGCGTGTACTCATCAAGATGCTCAAAATATCCTCTTAACAGTATTCGACGCTGGAACAAAATCGTTAATTTCAAGCAAAAGATACTTTTTAACTGACCAAATGCTTTTTATGAAATATACTTTGTTGTAAAGCTCTTCAGATTCTCTTCCGAATAGAGGAGGGCACAATTTCTCTCGTTTCCATTCGCTTTAGTTAAACTGTCTGTCGTTGGACTTC
>JXWZ01005488.1:0-11411 GCA_000956215.1 Anopheles farauti No. 4 | reverse complement strand
TGTGGTCACATGGGAAACAGTGGACCGAGCGGTGCAACAACGATAACTACGTCGGCCACCTGTATGAACACAACGAGCCAACACTACTGCATCCTGGAGAGTGATCATCCCTACAAAACTGCCAGCCTGACCGCGTACCGCGTGCGCTTTCCCTCAACCGTGCGCTGGATGTGTCTTACCTTCGATGCGCAGTGTGGCACGGTGCAGGAAGAAGATCGCGTTAAGGTGAAAATTCCTAACCGTCGCAGTGAACGTGGTGGCGGTGGTGGGCCAGGAGGCAACGACAAGGATTCCATGGATGATTGGTGCACAGTGCGCATGTATAACACACCTGCTCGGTGGGCCTACGGTAGTCCAGGACGGGCGATGGTGCTTCCTGGGCGAGAGTTGGAAATTTCGCTCGAGTCCTGCTCGACGTACGTCAACGAACCCAAACAGCAGCTGTACGGTTTCAAGTGTCTAGTGATTGGGTACGAAAACGCCGATCAACTTCCACCGGCCGAGCACGTCGATACGCAGAATGCTGTTGTCGACGATGGAGCAACGGCGGGAGGTACTTTAATTGCGTTGGAGCACGAACTGGCACATCTTGGAGGTCGCTGTGCACGAAATCTGCTACGGAAGGAGCTTCGATTTGACGATGATCCCGACGATAGGCTTACGGAACCAGAAGCTGCCACGCTGGAACGGTACGGAACATCGCTACTTGCCAAGGGCCTAATGGTACCGGACGCCATGTTGACGATTCGAAACGCACTCGACTGCCATCTTCCTGTGCTGTGAGTATATTAGATTTAGCTATTACACTATTACGTACATTCTTAAAAGTAGATCCCTGGAACGCAATTGCTGTTGCAGAGGTTTCTATCACTGTTGTCGTTACGGTTGAGCAGAAAGCTTTTTACTTCTAAAAGTCGGTCTTCAAAGTACCGACCGTCTCAAGCTTTAGTAATATCTGCGTTTCACGATAAGTCCTCGGTACAGGCTGCACTAGTTTATGTTCTAGCTGAAGCATACGCTGCCGTTTACGGTAATGGCGCCAACAAAGTAGGCCCCCTACAATTGCGCCTAGTATGGTAATTCCCAGCAGGGTTGCTAACGCAATAACCAGCGCCATATCGGGTCCTCCTGCATCGCAACCCTCTTGGTAGCGGAAACGTTCCACCGAAACGTACGAGTCAGGATCATTGCGCGACGTGATCGCAAACGGTTGCAAAAAGAATATTTCCTGCCATGCGGCGAAAGTGATGTTGGTGCTATCGCAAGTTGCAAGTTGCGCAATACGAAAGGTTTGAAGATTGATGGAAAAATTTCTCGGAAACACTAGGAAACTACTCGCTGCGCTGGTCACTAGAAACTTGTCGATTAGGTTACGTTCCAGCACGATATCCGGTTGCGCGTTCCAGGCAGTTTCATTTGATATTCTAATTCCTGGAAACGGTGTTAAGGAAAATTAGTTTATATACTGCTACTGTTGAAATTATATGTGGATGCAAACCTCTAAATAGGTGCGAGGATAATTGTGCGAATGTATTGTCGACCACCCGTATCCGATTTTTAATCGCCAGCTGGAAAGCTTCGTCAGCAATAGATTCGTTAAAAACGTTGCCTTGTAAGAGTAATTCGTCAGAACCTGTGGATGAATATTATTACCGTGAGTATGACACATTAGTTGATCATATGGCAAGAGGTTTTTGTGGCTACGTACTGCTTTCAGTGATAGCTGCAGGGTGCACCGCTTGTTGGAAAGTGGAGTTTCTAATCTGAATCGTATTGCTAACGATTAGGCCTTGCCAAGCTTGCGACTGCCAAGCCCCAGTCATGGTCACATTATGCAGCTGAAGTATTTCCATCTGCGCTCGTTTGAACGAATGCCTAGCAAAATGCCCGATCACCGTGTCCGATAGCAGGAACTGCTGGAAACGGGAACCGATTGCTAGCGATCGGACGGCTCCTATAGTGGACGCATTGAACAGCACAGAACGTAATGCCGCACCGTGGAATAAGTTAGCTGGAATTTCTTCCAAATGGCAGCGTTCGAAACTTAGCGTTGTTGGTCCTAGGATTGGATGGGGATCATGCGGATTCGAATGCGGTTCCCTTATCTGACCGCCACTTTCGAATGTGAACGATTCCAGTATCAGCTGGTCGATGTCAACGAAACGTATCGTTCTTGGCAGAAATCCTGATCGGATCGCACGGAACGTACCGGTAGGTACGAACAGTTGTGCACAATTGACTATTAAAATATCCGTCGCCACGGTAGTTGCCGCGAATGCTGGTACAAAAAATGCCTGATTTCGCTGTTGAGCAAATACGATATTAACACTAGGGAACTAAATGCAATCTTAACACTAGGAAAACGTTTTATAAGGGTTGAATGGTGAATTCTTCTGTAGCGTTTGCGTTTTGTGTACATTAAAATTTGAAAAAACTCACCTGTTGTCCAACATATTCGACATTTCGTCGTACGCGGATGTTGTTTTGACAATCACAGCGGAGCACCCGATCGCCTGTTCTGCCGTGAAAAGAACCCCACTCATTTCCCTGCACTCTGCTCCACTGGGAATTATCGATTCGTACACAGTGTAATGGTTCTTGAATGAGTTCTTCAAGCTGCTCCTGCTCGCAGCTCACTGTCACAAATGTACACACGGCCAGCACTACAAGCACCGTATAAAACTGACCCTGAACGTGAGCCATTGTTGGTTCCGTGCAGAGCAGCAGCGAACAGACAGTTCTCAAAACCATTTGCAAACGCGGACTGGGTGTTGTGAAAATATGTTAGCTTTCGTATGTCATCGGATATGCGTTCAGATAACACAACTTGAAAGCGTATCTAAATTCGTACACGAATATTGGTGCAAGCAGCATACTTTGACGATTGCACACAAGTACCGACGTGTACTTATCGGTCGGTGTATATCGTTCGCGTTATCGGACTCAACGCGGTCTTGCGATAAGATGATAAGCAAACATTCACACTACTGTCGGTATATTGTTGGTTTGAATCAGCACTGTATACCTGTTGGAAGATACCAACGGTGTGACTCATCTTACAAAACTATCATTTTGTTTGCAGAATTCTACCATTGTGGAATTGTAGAACTGTACGATAGATGAAGTTAGAATTTCTTCCCGAACGGTGTACATTCATTATTCGCTACTGAAAAGTGTAAAAGTGGAAAGATGCTTATGTAAACGATGTTATGGTATTGTTACTAAGTGACTTTAACTCGTTTGTGACATGAAAACATTAGATATTTTTTTATTACATAGGACGGTGGACATCAAAGCCGTTGGTTACTGTTATCGTCCTCCACCGTCATATCCTCGATTCGAACCGTCTGCATACTGCTTCCGGAATGTTCGGAGCGGTTACCATCGGTTGCGTCCGGTTGTTCGTCACCAACTCCGGTGCCCGTAGTTGGCGGCAACGGAGGCGTAGTACTACTACCCCTATGGGGTCGCTTCAGTTGCTTCGTCGATATAGCGTACGTTGGACCGGTGCTGCTACCGTCGGCACAATCCGCTGGACGAAGCATCGTTTTACGTTCCGCTTCGCCGTCACCGCCTTCGTCGTCGTCGTCATCGTCTAGTTCTTCCTCGACGTTGCCCGGCTTCCACGTGTTTGTCCCGGGCCGAAGAAGTATCACGTCCGGTAGGTTTCCGGCTTCATGGCCTGCAGGATTTCGCTGCACCGTTGCATCTCCAATTGCATATGGACTGATTAGATTGCGATTGCCTGTAGGAGGAGCAAGGATTGGGAATCATAATTTTGGTTGCTCAATTTTTCAACACGCTTTTGCTTACCTGCGTTTCGCTGCAGTAGCAGCTGATCGTGCAGAACGGGTTCGGAATAGATACCCTCCGGGACCACGGTCACGCCACCGTGATCGAGTGGAGCAGCGTACTCACCGAGCAAACCCACGTGCTGGGGAGCAGCGATAGCGTTGCCACCGAACGTTCGCGTTCGATTTGGCTGTAGTTCGTCGTAGATGTGGCCCAACTCGTCGTTTGCATCGCCCTCGGGCTGTGGAGCTTCCACCAGCTCCGGTACCGGTGGACCAAGCTGCCGGAAGAGAATATCGTTCAGCGCAACGATTCGTTCGCCGCAAATTTCATGGCGCTTCAGGCTGTCGAGAATGCTTCCGATCAAACGAACCTTAACCTGTTCCTCCACGAGACCGCCGCTCTGTGACGGAGTGAGTAGCTGCTGCATCGGTGTGTCAATTTCAGTCCACACTTTCTGACCATACGATTCCCGGATCCAGAGCAATGCGCTGCCAATGACACGTCTGTCAGCCGTCGTGAAAGGGTGCCGGGTATTATCAGAGGTGGAACGCCTCAATGCGGTACCCTGGCGTGACGATGGTTGGTTTGTGATCGTTTCGCGGGCGGCGTGCGTTTTGCGTCGATAAATGCGTACGGTGAGTGAGAGCAGCAGAATGGCTGCAATAGAAACAGCCCCGATTGAGATCCATGTAATGTTATTAGACCAAAATCCATCACTGTTGGCTTCGTCCAGCGAACCAATCTTCTCTACCGGTATTAACGGCGGTGGTTTGCGATGCGCCTCTTCGGTGCTCGCGTACGAGGAACACTTTTTCGAGCCACCCTTCTGGCAGAACTCAGAAAGAAAGAACTGCACGTTCACCTGACCGGTGGCGGTGGAGGTGGTGTCATTCAGTGGCGCATCGCTGCGATTGAAACAGTATCGTAAACTCTCCTCGACCTGGCAGGACGCGCTGGATACGATCGTCTTCGTTATCGATTCGGGCCGCACATTCCCGAACAGCTGTTGCAACCACTCGTCGTACGAACAATCGCACTCCCGACCAAAGTGGACGGCGTCGATTAGGCAAAATTGTCCGAAAGTAAAACAGTCCGGGAGCGCTTTCGTAATGGTGTTGTTGCCGAAGAAGCAGTATGCTGCCGTACCATCTTTTTTACGATCGTTCAGCACGATGCCATTAAAATCACCGAACGAATTACCAGAGATGGTAACATTTTCCCAATCTTTCGGGTGTAACCATTCTTTACCGGTGCGTATCACATGATTGTCGGTGACGAACGTGTTAATACTTGTGAAGGTAAAGGCACTCGTGGCAATTTCGTCGATCCTGTCAAAAGGGAAACAAAGAGTGTTAACATATTAAAAAAAACATACGCGCTTATTCCATTATTTCACAGCTTACCTGTTTCTATCCAACATCAGCATTTTCATTCCACTTCCGTCCATAAACTGACTCTCAATGCTGCGAATGTAGCATCCGCGGAAGATTAGCGAATCGCTGAGCAACCAGCTCGTAAACGCTTTCTGGCGTAGATTGGTCAAGTTGCAGTTGATGAATTCGATATGCTCGATCTCGTTTGCTTGGAAAGCGTGCAGCATGATTTCACTAATGTTGCATTCGTTAAAGCTAAGCAGCCGGAAGGATACTCCAAGTTTCGGAAGGCTCCCGATGGTGGTACGATGTATTTGAACCTAACGATAATAACGTGAACATATTAGTCAGACAGCAAATGTCGTTTTGAATGTTTAAACCACCTTGGAGGAAGTCGAGTTACCGAACGCACTCTTCTCGATTTGTAAATTGTTGACGTTATTGATGTAAATTTCCGCTCCATCCACCGAGAGAAATTCAGTCTTAAGCACCACATCTTTTACGTCCGTGATGTTTAGCAGATGCGCTCCTGCGGTTTGGAAATAAATTAATCAGTGCGAGATCGAGTAGAATGCAGTCTACGTCACCGGCATTGTCGTCTTACCGCACGATACATGTTTGTGCATCACCAGCTGGACCACGTTCGTGATCAGGATCTCCGGAAATTGGCCGTTGTTGTGGCAGAGCGCTCCGTCGTGAAACTCGACGGCGGTGTCGAACGCATCCGTCCGCGAATTGCTACCATCGATGAACAGGTGGTTGATGTTGTTTTGTTTGAAAAAGTCCTTGTAAATGGCAAGCTGGCCGCCGCCAATTAACTTAACGTTGAGTGCCGTGGCGCTACTAGGAATGAAAAGCTTGCCGTCGAGCACAAACCTATTACCGCTATCGAACGTACAGTTTACGGTTGCGAAGTTTTGATTGGTACAAGTGCACAGATCTGCACAGACGGACACGACCCCATCGTTGGCGATGCACTGACGGACGGTTGCTGTTGTTAGGATCAGTATCCAGGCAACGGCGGTGCTCCATTGACAAGATTCCATCGCTTGTTTGTACTGCTATTCACTGATGGCACCTTTTGACCGATCTATTTGCTTTGTTTTGCGTATCACATCTTTGTGCAGGGGAGTAGCATTGTCGCTAACTAACTGGTCGGTGGCGTTGCGATATGCCTGACCAGAACAGGTCTGAACACGTTCTTCTCCAGAGTTATTACAAGCAAGCTAAGAGGATTAGCTAATCGTTAGCTGGCAGGGATGAATCATAGAATAGGATGTACGCTATTGCTTCGTGTTGGTAAGCAATGACATTTGTATGCGACCACCACTATAAATGCACGCTATATTAAGCTTTTTGCGGACGGATGTAATGTTGAGATAGCGTGTTACAGGTATTGCACATTCTCCATTCAAACAAGCTTAAAATTTCATTCTCATTTGCACCGTTCCATTTCACACCATACCACGAACACGCAGGGATTCCGTGCTGCGATTTACTTGCCCGTGTTGTTTGTAAACCGCCACCTATCACTTTACAGCCAATTAACAGGCTAATCACTGTTTGCGGTGCCTCTAATCATGTGTGGGAAAAATGAAAAAAAAAAGACACACAAAACTAGCCCCTGCTGCTACACGGCCAACGTCCGATCTTTTTTTCTCGTACACGCAATGCGTATCGTGCTGCTGGCATTTTCTCACTCACGGCAAGCACCAAAACAAAACGTATGGCCACAAGAAAAACAAAACATAAAGAGCAATGATGAATGTCAAAGTGCACTGCAATCACGATCGACGGCGATGGTGGTGTTCCTGTTGCGCGTCGGGAGCGCTCAGAAAGATCGAGTGACTGAATTTATCCACTAATCACTGCGAGATGCACGCACTTTCCGTAATTTTATCAACGGCAGCTCACTTACTTTGTCAGGTGCATGTGCGTGATGATGCTTGAGTGAGGCCTGGGTACTACGAACGGAAAAAAAAACAAACGAAATGGGCCAGACGAAGAAGGCCGCACCCACTCCGCGCACCAGTACGATGTTCTACTGGACACTGTGTGTGTGCGTGTGTTGTTTGCTCGGTGCTTTAATAGACATTCAACGCACACAGTCACGCTTTTGGTTGTCAAGTGGAAAACAAAGAAACACAGGGCTGCGTGCGCAGCTTTCTTTTATAATAATTGTTTCTTAGTGTATGTAAAAATTATCAATTAGGTAAAATATGTGTAAAAGTATTATCTTGTGTTTGTGGTACTATGTTTATTACATTTTCGTTTATGTTAGTACATTTTCGTCTTATATACAACTTTTATATTAACTCATATTGTTTTCTTTAAAATTTTATATAACACTAAAAAATAATTTAAATAACACTTTTTATATGAAATTAAAATTAGATTGAATTAAATTAAACATTGCGCTATGGAGAAGTTAAATGCGATGGGTTGACCGTTGATTTCAATTGATCATGAAATTGTATGAACATTACATGGACACAGTCCCACAAATGCTTTAATTTAGACGAACATTATTTACAAATGTACAGATGATGGTAGCAATGTACGCAAGATGAAGCGCCAGATGATTCTAGGTGTACTAAATGTGCACCTTTAGTACAACATTTAGTACAAAAAATTAAACAATTAAATACATCATAACGTTTCAAATTGATTGTCGTTTTAGTGAAAAGAATTACGAGAAGCAGTTCTTGCGTGACTTCATTTACGTAGCGGCAGGATCACCTGGGGCACGTTTGGCGGCCTGGCTGCAGCCTGAATCTCGCCTCGATCCTAGCCGTTGTGAAATAAAAATTATTTCACCCCAAACACCACCGCTGCGGGCCGGCTGGCCGTCCCACTTCCGGCTGGAAACGCGTGATCAGTACGGGGAAGAAATTTTTGTGCCCGGAATAAAGGTAAGAAGCGTTTAATAAATATTTTTGAAATAAAATAGATGTTGTAAAGCAAAAAAAAAAAATTAAATTAAACACTACTTTTTATACGTACTCATAGACCGGAGATAGCGTGCATTCCTAAAGTTAAATTCGTTTCAATTTTCAGATTGAAGTAAAGGCGTCCCTTCGGCGTGATACATCAGTTAACGCAATCACGCCAAAAGTGTCGCCCGGAACACCGACCGCCATGCCACCATCCGTCCCGTACGAGCCAACGTACAAAGAGAAGGAAAAGAGCTGCCTGCAGGCAATCAGCGCCATGCGCCCGTATCATGGCTATTCGTTCGAAGAGTTGCGCCTATATGCGGGAAATATGAACAGCACTAGCACATCGACCACCGCGACCACGGAAATCTTGACGGCGAATGATCTTGGTAAAAATAAGTACGGTTTCGTCTGGACGCCGATGGTGGCCGGAGCGTATGAGCTCACGCTGCAGATCGACGGCGTGCCGGTGGTAGTGGAGGATGAAGAGGAAATATACCGGCTCGAAGTGATTGACGCCGGCGGCGCTGGGGGTGGCACGTGTGCGGGCGGAAGCGTTGCATCCGGCGGGCTGCCTAAGACGCTAAGCGGTGAGAAGGGCATGCCGGGTGGCGGACAAGGCCTGAAGAAGGTGCATCCACCGACGAAGCTACGTAAGTTTCTTGCAAAGAACTCGGCTGGATTACGCGTACGTTTGCATCCGACGCTGCAATCGGAGCAGATTGGTGTGGTACGCCCGAACGGTATAGTGGCCTACGGTGACGAGGTAATTCATTGATGCAGATTATTAATGTGTATTTTATATGAAAATTTTCATCGCTTGTAGTATTGAAAACCATACTTTATTTCGCTTTTATCCGCTGGTATTGAACATTGTGAGTTTAGTTCATCGTTGTCGGTATCAACTTTTCTTGCGTTTTCATTTTTAATTTTTATTATGTTTTTTCTTATAGTTATGAAGTAATGAGTATATAAATTTGCGGTATATCGATCCACACGTTTTGACGTATAATCTATGTGAGTGACATGTTTCTGTTGTAATAATATGTTTTCACGTTTATAACTGCATGATATTTATTGTAATAATGAAAGGAAACAGGCTACTCCTTGAAAAAATTTTCACAACTCATAGTTTCTGCGATACGCAAAAATATCTACTCCTAAAAGCATGTTGAGGAAGTCTGTTTTTTTCCTACATCTTTTGTTAGCGTCAAATAACGTCATCTTATATGAAACCGTGAAGCTGTCAGTTGGTTTCTAATTGAAACGCTAGTATATAACGCTAGTGGCTTAAAAATAGCTTATAGTACCGTCTGCGCTACCTTGTAGGACGCTTTTACCTGTCAATCAATAACTTTCGTTTAAATCAATTGTTTATAGTAAAAGTTGCGAGATTCGAATTCGGATGGTAGTTTAGCATTATGTAACTACTCTTACACTTCCAATGTTTATAGCTGGAAAATGATGATGGCGTTTGGGTGCGGTTGACCGCGGAATCTATCCGTGAGCACTGTCCTGCGTCATGGTTCCCCGTCGAGGCGTGGTGTTTGCAGTACAACCAGCACCTAGGTAAAACTCTTCTTCATCCTATTGTGGACACATGCTCGACGAAAGTACTCCTGGAACACACTACCGCCAAGGAGGAACCATCAGTTGCTGACACGTCCGAAGACATCGAGGCCGACGATTGTGAGGGCGATGGTGAGGAGAACGAAAATACCATCAATTATGGAGATTTCCGGAAAGCTGCCACCGCCGCTCTATCCGAAGTAGTGGGTGGTGGAGCGAAGGCACTTCAAAAATGGTTTCACCGTTCCGGAACGGATGGTTCGTTGTTGGATGATCCCACGCAAATCAAGCCACCGCATTTGCAAACATCTGCAATTACGAATCAGCAACAGCAGCAGGCTGTTGCACAGCAAGGCCAAACGCAGCAGCAACAAGATCTGCAACAGCAATCCTTCCAGCAACACCTTCCGAAACGAGCTCTCTCTCCATCGGTGGCGGAAACGCTGCGTGCCGTGTTTGCGGCGTTTTTGTGGCACGAGGGACTCGTCCACGATGCGATGGCTTGTGCGTCTTTCCTCAAATTTCATCCGACGATCTCCAAGACGGCGGGCATTGGTGTGGGTCCAATGGGTCTTGGCAACCTGTCTTCCGAATTGCCGATGCCAGTGGCACTAACACGCGAGCAAAAGGTACTGCAGCGTCATTCGGTCGAGTTTTCCAACGCGACATTGGACGCGCTGGAACGCAGTGGCAACCGGTGCATTATGAACCGCCGGCATCGTGGTATCGGAGGTGGTTTCGGTGTACTCGAGGGGAATGGCACGTCAACGTCCGTTGGTACCAACGCAGTGCCACCGGTTGCGTTACGTTGTCTAGTGCATCTTTGGGACCAATTGGGTTCGAACTTTGTGCAGCTCGTTGAGACGAACTCGAACGATAAACGAAACGACGATGGACATGGAGCGAAGGATGGCCCACCCGGGCCGGGACCTGGCACTGTAATACCTCCATCCGGTGGGGCACCAATAGCAGTGAGCAAGAGTGGTTTGACACTGGCAGGGTCAACAGGCACGGTAACGGCCACTTCTACAGCAACTACAACGAACGGTGCAGCAGCAGCAGCGGATGGTAGTTATTGCGAACTCTGCCGAACGGTTCTACACTCCATACCCGTAACGTATCATATGCGTCTTGCACATCCGGGTTGTGGACGTCCGGCCGGTGGCCAAGGCTATAACTCGAACGGTGTTTATTGCGAAGGTTGGGCTGGTGACTGCGGTGATGGAGGCCACGGTGTATCAAGCTGGTATCTGCTATGTGAAGCGTGTCGCAAGCGTTACGAGGGAACTACACCGGTTCCGCTACCGGTCGGGTCAGGGCAGACGACGGTATCGGCAGCGGCCGATCGACGAAACGAACCGCCACGTTCAACTCTCCCTTCGGAGTTATTTGCCATGATGAAGGAGAACGCTTTCTTCCTGCTGGATCTAGCACCGGTGGAATCGTCCGCATGCAGTAGCACTGCATCTGGCACTAGTGAAGCATCGCTCACCGAGATCACGGATGCATCGGAATGGCCTGCCCCTCCCGGCCGACCCGCTTGCTTGGGTACGTTCGTTGACTCCGAACCGGTGCAACAGACAGCGGCACGTTTTCCGAGCGATAGTGGCACGAGCAGTTTCTTGCCCTTGTCGGGTGGTAAGTTTCATCGCAGTGTCTCCATGGGCCAGGGAGCAGGACCTTCGGTGGTGTTACGACGCAGACAGCGGCGCGAGGATGAGCGTTCCGACGCAAATCC
>JXWZ01005487.1:0-43698 GCA_000956215.1 Anopheles farauti No. 4 | reverse complement strand
GCATTAAAACAAATCCAGCTGCAGAAAAAGCGGTTGATCCACTCATGTGCTTAAAAGTCCACAACCCACGCCCACAGGACAAGCGGTACCCGTGACGCTCAAATATTTGCAGATATTCGCGGCAAATGTCAATTGCATCCTGTAGCATTCAGCGAGTAATTATCAATCAATTAATGTTGAAACCGCTCGCATTATCGATCGACACCGGCCGTGTGTAATCGGTTCAGCACGCGCGACGCTGCGCCCTTGCAACAATCTCGGCCCGCCGACGAAGCGATATTCGTATGAACACTAAGAAAATTATTACCTCAAAGCGCCACCCGCGGGGGAAGCACAATATTAGGCAGACGAAATAATCTATAAACGAATGAAAATTTAATTAACTCGGGGGCAAAATAATTTTCCGCCTGTTTGAGTTTAATTATTCGCGTCGGTGTATGTTCTCCCTTCGGACCGGCAGGCACGCCGGTATCAAACATGAGAGAGAGAGAGAGAGAAAGAGTATGAAAGATATGGAAAAAGCGAGCGAAACAACACGACGAGTGATTGCTTTTTTCGCCATTTTGTAAGTGTACTCTCCGAGGGGGCCACTTCCTGTCCTTCTTAATCCTCTGCCCAAAGTTTCTCTGATTTAAATGTGATTTTTTTTTTCGTTTCCGTTATTATTTCACTACCCGACTGCCGCAGTTCTGAATACGCTCTTTCTCTCTCGCTCTCGCATCGCGCGCACTCTACCTGTCTCAATTGTTTTTCTTTTTTCTCTCTCGCACGATACGACAATCTGACAGAGCGGTAGCAGCAGCAACCTCGTCCCACCGTAAAACCATGATGAGCTTCTATAATTGATGATGTCGAGTGATTTAATTATGTTCCAAAATCTAATGAGTGATAGCGTAATGAACAAAAAAAACACACCCACACACACACATAGACGGGCACAGCCGCTCCCGTCACGCCGAGGATGAAGCGTAAAATGAGCGTAAAGATGTGACGGTGAGAGCAGCTCTAGAGCTAAAAAAAACGCTTCAAACCACCACCACCACCGGAGCGGAAACAGCTTGATTAATCGATTGATTGATTGTGAAATGATTTAATGTGCGAACGCGCGTCGCTTCGGTGGTGATGGTAGTGGTGGTGGTGGTGGTGGTGGTGGTGGTAGTGGTGAGATCAATGTCAGGTTTTACTTACGTACTGTCACTCGACTGTCGACTTGTCACATCGCGGCAGAAGGCACAAAGCAAAACAAAGCAAAAAAAAAACATACAAACAAATACGGACCTAAACAGTCGCGAGATTGACACGTCCGTCATGCTTTTAATAGTCAATTTGAATTGATTGGATAGCTTGTTTTTTCTCCTCTCGTGCTTTTCGATAGCAAATGGTATCATCTTCTGGATTTGTTCCTGACATTAAAATATCAATTTGCACGTAGCATAACGCACATGATTCATAAGCCCCCGATTATTATCAATTTGTTTCGTTTTCTTTTTACTTCACTTCAGCGGTCATCAAACAAATTTCATCAATAATTTAGTGCATAGCAAACCAACGGCGGCACACGGTTTTATACTGAATCAGATAAATTATGCATCGCGTCCGAGACCGAAAAACCCACCGGTTCACCCCCATTTGGCAAATAAAATTCCTCCGCCTGGCCCTACAACATTCAAATCCCTTTCTCACACCCTCTCTTTTTATCGCAATCGATCGGATACGGTTGACCGAAATCAACTTCATCACTTTACCTTCCTTCCCACACACTCGGCTCTACCTTGAGGAGCGAAACCAGATGAAGTAACGATTCGGGACCCATGTTGGTGATGAAATTTGGGGAATAAATTTTTTGTACAAAGTGTATTTTTTAAAAGCTTTGTAACTTGTTCGTAAAATGTGTTGGTGTGTTACTTCAATATTCAACAATTTGAAGATGATGGAGATTAAAAGTACGCCTTTGTTACAGCGTTTTTGTAGTACCTCTGGTAAGTACATCACACACATGCTGCTTTTAGTTAAGCAACCTCTTCTACTTATGCAGTAGAATCGTTAAATACCACTTGAAAAATGAAGTGGTAACAAAATCTCAAAAAGAGCGAGAAAAAAGAATTCTCGCAAAGTGATCTCATACACATGAAATGCCAGCGCTCGGGAACAGCTGGAACGAAAACGATCTTAACGATCCCAAAATGGGTGATTACTCGCCTTGCTTTTCGTTATTGTTTAAAACTGCTCCACCGAAGAGCTTGCGCAGCAATTAAGAAAAACCAAACAAAACAAAATAGAAAAAAACCAACGACTCCGCGCGCGCACCCCAATTAAATAATGCGCTGTGCATGGAGCAGTGAGCAAAAGTGAGGAGGAGAGGACACGAAAACGGTGCGAGGGAGACGAATCTCGCCAAGAGAACCTCACGATCGATAAATCACTCCCGGGCTTTAAACAGGGCGGCTCTCTCGGCAGGGTGCCGACCAAAGGGAGGACGAAGTGGAGAGTCCGGTTACAAACCGGCAGGGCAGCCGGTTTCGACAAGCGTTTAACAGTGCATCGATCCGCCAGCGCAGAGATTTTGGGGCGTTTGCGCCATTTTTAAACATTTTTTTCTAACCATTTATTTATGATACCGAAAAACCCCACACCAAGAAACGAGAGCGAAAACACACAGAAACATTGGTGAGCGAGGTAGGTGCTAGTGGGTCGTTAGGAGGGAATATATTATTTTCGTGCATGGCAGAGGTTTATGGATTTTGTGGTTAGGTTTGTTTGCTGACGTTAAGGTCTAAATGTTTCTTAATAAATAAACCGCCCGAACGTTGGGCCGAATTACAACCTAGGTGCTTGTATTTCGTGCGGATAGTATGAACGGGGTTTTCATTAAAAATCAGTCCATCATATCAACAACATTCCTACGATAACGACGCTAGAGAGTTTGAACAAGTTCTGACGACAGAATCTTAACGAGTTTCAGTAAACCATGACGACACTTCTGTATTAGCGTGACATTTTCGATCGACAGCTGTAATCTGTCAGAACCGTCATATTCATGTTATGTCATGTTTAACTTTGTAAGCTTAATAAGGATTTTTTATCTCATAATCTCCAGGATCGTAGATTCTGGAGGTAGTGTTTGGCGTTTGAAATCCAGAAATGCTTTTAGCATACAAAGATGACTATTATTATGAACTCCTTCTAGTATCTTAAGATTCACCCATCAATCTCTCCACAACCATCAATGGAAGGATAAAACAAGCGTCTAGATCCAACGGATAAGACACTCGAAAAGGGACTAACTCCAGACCTAGCCGCACACTTGCAGTATCCCTCGAGATAATTATGTTAACAAGTGTGTACCCTCCGGTGTAAACTTCCCAAACATACCGCGAGAGTCATTCGAAGCCCATCAACCTCCGAAAGCAAACAATTAAAATCTGAACCCAACAGACAACAACATGGCCAGTAATCGGAGGGTTACTTCGAGCCATCGGATATACAACAACGCACACCAACAAATTTGTCCATAATATCGCACGACCCCCGGTCAGCTACTTTTCCTCTCTCCTTGCCTTTCTATTTGCTTTCGCAAGGATGCAGCTGTGCTTTCCATCGCTTAGTGTGTTTTGTTCCCACTTCCTCCCGGTATCACACAGTTTAGTATAGCAAGAATATCCCCTTCCGTTTGCAGTTCCAGTACAATACCACCAACAAAAAATGCCACGCCACTTAATAAAGTCGTCGATTTTCGATGGACCGGAACCGGACGGGGCCTGCCGAGCGTCTGCCAAGTCTGCCAACGGAAGCGTTGCAACCGAGGAGCGTCTTAGATTGCGTCCGCCGCTTGCGTTACCATTGCCAACATCATCATTATCATATCATCAGTTACGGTTTGTTTCGGGCACTCGAACCCGACGATGATGTGTTCTCCCGAACGTGGCACACGTTGTTGACGGTTTTCAGTAGGGTTAGCTCAGAAGCCGCAGTCGAGGAGTACGTCACGTTACCCTCGTGCGCGATCTCAATGCAAAAGCGAACCGTGCGTCCCCTTATTTCGTTTCGCATCGGAAACTCCCTACTACGAGCATTTTCATCCCTTACATCGAAAAACTAGGGCGCGAGAGGTTCGGAGCTGCTTAGTCGGAAGTTTTGAACATTTGAAGAGATTTCCAACCGACATAACCATTCATCCAGTCTCCCGCGTATTCCCCTGGAGATATGGTAGCCGGAGGCAACACTAAACCCTGCCAGAACAGGCTTAGCCGGCGAATAATAGGGGACACCGTGGTCGGGTATCGATGTTTGAATATTCTTGTCCAATTCGTTCATTATTTAAGGGAACGATGCCCGCTGGACAAATCGGCTTTCCGCTCGCTTCGCTTAGCACACAGCACTCACAAAATATCGCGCAAGCCAAGCGAGGAAGGCAGACTGAAAACGTCCAGAACCAAACCCCACGGGAAGGCGGAAATAAATATGACGCTGTTGTTGTTGCTGCCGGGGTTTGCAAAACTCACTGTAAAAGCTAGTCGCAAAACAATTAGAGTGTAAGTTGACACGGTTCTTCCAAACGATCCCGAGACCCAGGGGACTGTATACGGGTTTTACGGATAGCAATAACGTTAACCTGATCCTGGATCGCTAAAGAATAATTACAGATATCCCAATATCCCAGACTTCAAATGTCCAATTGTTGTATCACATGAGAATGATCCTAATGACAAAATAAGGTTCCTTTTGTTCAATTTTGACGTGTTATCCATGAGGAGTTTTGTTGGAGCGTTTCCGTCAACAACTTCCGTGACACTGTCGGACATGTTACTGACCTGCTGTTCGATCGATTTGCCCACCGGAGCGGTAGCGCTGGTCGGTGAATGCGGTACGGGCGTACTACTGCCGATGGTAGTCGCACCTCCACCGCCACCTCCCTCGCTACCACCACCAACACCGCCGGTACCGCCAGTCGCGGGACTACCAGCGGCTGGTATCGCGACGACTGTCACCGTGGCGACGGCGGCGCCCAGCACGTTCTGAGCCGCCGCGGCCGCCGTCGATGCGGACGCGGACGTCGCACCGCCAACGGCCATCGGCACTGAGCCGGCGGTCGTCCTGGTACCACCGGACGATATTCGATTCGCAGTATCTCCACCGTCACCACCAGCACCACCGCCGGCGCCACCGCCTCCGCCGGCTGTTTTGCCCAGCTTTTTTCGGCGCTGTGTCGCTGGCACCCGCACTTGCCGGCGTGATGTTGCCCGGGGGGAGATGGTGCCGTCGTACTAGGGACGCTTCCCGGTGGACCGGTCCCTGTCGGACATGTGACGGAAGAGGAAAGACTTCCACAGCTTAGTTCTGATTGAAGTGCGAGTTACGACCAGTGCGGGAATACACACCGGCCTCCACGCTAGATATCACGCCGATATTCTCTCCCTCCTGGATTTGTGCGTTCAGTTTTGATTGTGTGGTTTGCTGAGGCTCCTCTAGACTAAGGGTTGATTGTTGAAACACTACACGCTCCGTGCGGCAAAATAGAACATTATCAACACCGCCGAACTTCAACACGCTATGCGCTACCATCCAGGTAGACACCACCTACAGCACCTACTACACACTTGCAGCACATCACATCACTTCGTTTTGGCACATCCACTATCTCGTGTATTTACTGCAACGGAACACCAACTCCACACTAATTTCATCATTCATACAGCCGCCGAGAGAGACACAACTTCCATATCGAGCACCATGATGCACGTGCAGAGCAGATGATCGTTTACACTTTGCGCTCGATGTACTCCACTGCTTGAACTAGTACTACTGGTAAAACTTCTACTACTGTTACGGACGACGCTCCGACTGTCGGTCTCATTCAACGACTTCCGAGACTATATGACACATGCTGAAGCCCACTCACACACGCATTCCCTAGGAAACACACTTTCACATATACACATACTACACTATATGAACACTGACATCCCACGGTATTTTCACGGTGGACAACACAAAATGGAGATTAAATGGATAGCTACAATATTGGCAATAGATCAAAATCACAAATGAAAAAGAAGGTATCAAATGATCATCTTTTTATTTCGCTCTCTCTCTCTCTCTCTCTCTCTCTCTCTTTCTCTCTCTCGCTCTAATCAGATTATCGATGACAACCGACCGGCTCGCACGAAAATGATCCTAAAGCGCACCCCGAAAAAAAAACAACTCTCTGTCCGGCGCGCGCACGCTATAATACACACATTAATGTCTACCCATATAATCCGATCTTTTACCCTCTTCGTGCACAGAAATTGCATAAAAAAATCCAATCCGTAAACACGTCCACGGTGTCGGCGGGGACCAAGTTTTACGACCCGTTTACGACCAATTTACGACTTCGGCCAACCCCCGGGTGTCGGGAGCTTCAGAAACGCGGCACGATAGGAAGGCGAAGCAAAAAAGGAGTAGCAGACTCGGAACAGGCAAGCTGGGAGGTCCATCCCCGCTAGTGGAATCCAGATTTGCGTTTATGATGAGTCAAAGCGTTGATTTAAGCATTCATCACACACTTGACGGCCACGATGTCAACTACCAACGACATTGTTGACGTTTCAGATAGTGTGGTAGACCGATCTGACAGTACCATCACTTTCCGTCCAATAGTCAGTAGATGAAATAATATCATTTGCATCAGCACACAGCGAAAGTCATTTCACTACACTTCACCTCACGAACTCACGCAACATATTAAAAACATCCTTCTCGCTCCCTTACACCATTTGAGATAATAGCGCTGTCAAAACAAAACGTAAGCTTTCACGAAAACGGCAGAGAGTATGCGCACCATTACCACACAGGATACTACCATGTTTGAAACAAAGAGTTGACTCCTCCGTACTGCAGTGTTGGTTACTTGACTTGCCGCTTGGTTGTTGAAAAAAAAACTCTCTAGGGAAAGTCCCACTGAAAACGGCGAAAGTCCTGTGTACATGAATACGTTTCCCGAATGCGCGTCACACGAACACGGCCAACTCGGTGCAAAGCAAAAACAAACAAATTGTCCCGAAAGACCGCCGCCGGGTGTGAAATGGAGTACGAACGAGCGTGCGAGAAGGAAGGAACTGTCAAATGTCGCTTTGTTCGATTCAGTTTATGTCTCTCGCTTTCTCGTATTCGCCCTTTTTTTATGTTGCTCCACTGAAGTACGCTTGTGTTGGCTTTTATCCATTCATTATGCACACGATGATGGCGTTCGGTAAATTTCGGTTAAATTTGGTGTTTTATTTTGGACCGTTAGTTAATTTCACTTCCACTCCTGTTTATCGCTTATCCGGCTGATAATCGGCGTGCGATCGTTCGTATAAACAGTCAAAGAATAACGTAAATGGATAACAAAGAACAGAAAAGAATTAGAAATAGGCAACTATAATCAACGCTCACAAAACACATGACACGCACGTAACACCCACAAATCAAAACGAAAACGACACTACGAAATGTCAAACCAACCCTCACAAAACACGACACGGGCATCGAACGCCAACTGCAGACGTACGCGGTTCACGTCCGTCTCGCACAGTGTCTAAACTCGCAATGAATAAGTGATAAACGAAAGCGTGAAATTTTCACCGGCGAACCCTGTCTCCTTTATTGTTTACCGGCGTTCGACGTCGCACGACTGACAGAATCGGATCGCTTCGTCTCGCTCACACGGGACGGCTCTCCGGAGATGTCATGCGCCATATAAAAGAACAGCGCAAAACAAGCAGCACATTCCTGTAGGCGTACGGGGAAAGAGTGCAACAGCACGCAACAGACACGCTCTTCTTTCGCAGGGCACATGATGGAGCGCCGCAAGAGAACAAGAGAGAGAGCCCAGCAATCAACGTTCTCTTTCCTACCAATCGTCTCGCTAGCACTCTCTTATTTCGCCAACAGCTCCTTAATTCTCTCATTTTCGCTCTTTAAGCATTGTTTACACGATAATCGATTGCGCTGTTTCGCTCTGGCGTGCAGTGATCTTCCCACTGGCGAATGAACAAATGTGCAACTCGGCAAATCCTTCCAAAAAGAACTGCTGTTCGAAAATGTTTTCCCAAATGAAGTGTACTAATCCGATGATAGAATAAAATAGAAAAACATTTGTCAAACAAAGTAATGAAACTACTCCACGTCGGCCTCAGGGCTTTGCCACAACTCAACCTCCAATCTAGCATGAAAAAGAGAGCAGGAGAGCAAACGACAGCACAAATATTGCTGCTCTGCTCCTCCCTGTTGCAATATAATGCATATTCGTGTGGCACACTACACGCGCACTGACACGTTCGTATGCGTGCGAGAGCAGTTGCATAGGTCCACCAGCAGGGAGACCACGAATGGAAGCAACGAACCCTGCAACAAGCCCCGGTGAGTACGCGTGAAGAAAAAGACGGACGAAGAATGGAATGGGTTTGACGAAATTGTACTGCTTGTGGGGGATATGAGTACACACACACTTATACACCCATGAAGTTTCTTTACATAAACGGAGCGAACAAGAAGTGTAGAAAACATTGCGCAAACGCTCTCCTCCCACCCCCGAAGATCCAAAGCCAAAAACGGAGCGGGCCAGCAAAGAAATGATAAAAAAACGCCTATCCAATGTGCCTCTCTTTCGCGCGCGCTCGCTTCAAATATACATTCCGCAAGAGCACATGGGTGCCGTCCAAGAAGAGCTCCCCCAACAATCCCACCGCCACGCACTTTATGCTAATAGTTGCATTTGCATTTTCGCGTAGTCTCCTGTGCGTTACCTCTTCTTCTATTTTGCTTGCTCACTTTTTCGCTGTATGTTTTATGGCCGTAGGAAGCAGGACACAAGCAGGACGAACGTCGTCCCGGTCGGGAACGCAAATTGCAAAGTCATAAAAAATTCATGCGAAAGCAGCTTCTAATTTGAGCTTGCGCCGTTGGTGTTATGCTACTGCTGTTGCTGCAGTTTGTCACCATCGCGAACACTGTGTCTCTATGCGAAACACGTTCCGGATGGATGTGCAAATGGCGAAACTTGGTTTGACATTTTTGGCCATCTCCATTCCATCCACAGCCGGTAACCATGAAGAACAAGAG
This sequence comes from Anopheles farauti No. 4, assembly GCA_000956215.1. Classification (NCBI taxonomy): domain Eukaryota; kingdom Metazoa; phylum Arthropoda; class Insecta; order Diptera; family Culicidae; genus Anopheles; species Anopheles farauti No. 4. The sequence continues at coordinate 34,614 of JXWZ01005487.1, read as the reverse complement.
GAAGAGAGCGAGAGATAAAGTGAGCGAGGGAGAGAAAGAGATAATAAACATGGCAGAAGTGTAAACAGCGAAGAGATCCTCGTGTAGTTGCTGAGTAATTGTTGGCTTTCAGAACCAAACCTCTAGCCAAACTGTCAAAACCCATACATCGTTCCGATCACCTCAGATCGGTTTCAAGGCCGCACACAAATCTTCATCAACCGTTCTGAAACCCTACCCTGAACTGATTACAGACAATAATTAGACTGGAGCATGACCAACTTTTGTGTCATACGTCACAGTTTGATGAATTGAATCTGAAACTAAAGGCTTGGAATTTGTATAGGAGTGCTAAACGGTGACATTGAAGGATGAGATTCCGGTAGGTTGCCACAAAAAAAAACTGTACTGCATTGCTTGTCACATTAATCACACGTAATCTGGGTGTAAGCTGCTGATCCCAACATTAGACTTCGATCAGACAAAGTCCTCAGTACACAAGGATAAACTTGTGACGAACCCTGCCGTCTCATTATTGAGACAGTCGAAATTTAACACGGGCTCGCTCTGTGCTCCGCCATATATCGACGCATACACACATGGAGTACTAACCCGACCGGTCTCCATGTACACACAGAGAAGCACGTCCAATTTGTACGGACATACCAAGAAAAAAATTAACACAGAAGACACGAACACAAAGACAGCACGAAAGGTGGATGATGATAGCGGCCACCGGCGTATCACAAGCATAAGACTTCTGCATGTACGCGGACTAGATGGTTAACGGTCTTTTCGAGTACCTGTGTATGCGTTAGGTGCGAGTACTTTTGGCAACACAGCTGTTAAAACAGCTTGGGACGCAGCGCATGTCGGCGTTTTGGCGATGTTCTGTACACCCATTATACATGCTGATGGCTTGTTCACAACTGGTGCGCACTAAGTGTTTTTGCAGGGTGTTAGATCGTGTCGACCGAGAGGTTCACTCAGGTTTCGAATCGAAAAGCTATCCTAGGCAACGCAACATAGCTTTGACAAATGTTCTAGCCGTAATTCAGTCTAGAAACGATGTCGGTAGCACAATTGGATTTTGTTATCCCCAGCTATAGACCTAACGAACTTCATTCAAAGAACATCAGGATCGCTTGAATATCTAACCATAATTAAATTTTTAATCTTTATACACATTTCTATGAACATTGACGAGAGTTCCGGTGCTGGAAACCTACCCCATATTTTATAAGCTGACATAATAACGTCACCCATCATCTCACCTACCATCATCTCGATGAATTTATCGCCAGCAATTGCTTTAAAACGAGCGCAGTAAACCGACAGCATCCATCTCTACCAGCTATATGGTGCCAAAATTAGCATTCACAAATCAATACGAGAAAAGGCGTCGTAAACCTGTATCGTAAATAATCGCTCGGGGTGCAAACCGGTGATAGCATTAACCTCCTGCTGCCCGTACGTCTTTCCCGTTCGCGGCACCACCGAGGCTGGCCACCAACCGAAAGCGAGCGAGGTGTGCAAATGAGCAGTCAATTAAAGTTTTAGTTGATACTTTGCATATTTTTACGAGCAGCTAATATAGCGAAGTGCATACATAATCCCCGCACACACGTCGCCCACAAGGCGACCAAGCGTGCGTAGTACCGCAGGAGTTGAGAGTGTAATAAAATCAAGCCTGGTTGGGGGGCGAAGAGGCCCGGAACTGTACGGGATTGCAGGCAGGGGAAATGATAGCAATAAAATACCGCACGATGTTTGCTGCTGCTGTTGCATTTTATTGCATTTGCATCCATCAACGGCAACGCACCGATGGCTCCGTGACGGGCAGGGAAGTAAAGGAAGGAAAGAAGGTGCAACAAAAGCGGTTTAGTGTCTTGACACCGTATGTAAACGGCTTGATTTTATGATCTCTCCGCCGGTATCTCCTCGCCTTACGACGCGGGATTTGATGGCTGGAAGATCGTGCCAAAACAGCTGTTTATTCGCCCATTTGACGTATCTTTCCGTATAAATTTTAACAAACGATTTTAATGTGCGCTTTCATATTACCAGTTTGTTTACGAATGAGGTAAGAGCAATCATTTACGAGCTTATACAGAGGGTTTCTAAAATATTATTAGAAGTGTTTTGGATGATAGCACGAAAGAAATAAAAGTGAAAAATGCTATCAACGAAACAACGTAAAATTGGCTCCCACTTTTGTATATGACGGTGGATGCCAATGGGAGCCACAAGCCTGTTTGTTTACATTTATATCAAACGTCAAAACCTAATTAAATTGTATCATTACATCAATCAGATCTGATTGTTACCCCTAACACCTGATGAGTGTTTTACTGCCCCACGTCAATCCATGAATATATGTCAAGAAGCTTATACTATCGTACCGTATCCTTGTTGCAATTTAGATGACACTTGGTTGGAAAACGGATGGATGCATGGATGATATCCTCATGCGGCATAAAATATTCGGTATAACTCACCTGTAAGGAAAAAGAAGAGATGGTAAACAAATTATTTAACATACACAACGAAAAAAACTAACAGTAAAGAAACGCTAACGCAAACATATACGACATGTCAAAGTCCGCGATATCCATCGAAAGCCTACACTTGCGTCCGAGGTAGCAGCGATCCGATAATTATGGTCGCGGCGGGTAGCAACATTTCACACCTCTTCCACTGCGAAGTAAAGGAGCTTGTTTTTCACGCTTAACACCTTCGCGCGGGTGCGGGAACGTGAAAATTAGACCATCATATAAAAAAAGTCCCGCGCGCGGTGAGTACATTGATGGGAAATATCTTAACATGCCACTAAAAGCTCGAGGTCCAAGAAGATACTACAAGAAATGCGTGCGTCAATGCGCGATTGACACGAGGCGGATGTGTGAAAATATAGTACACATAATGGAGAATAAAACAAAAACAACACTTAAAATAGCAAAGGCGCAAAAAAATACTGCAGAATCAGCGATAGCAGTATGAATTTTCACAGCTGGGAACGGTGTGTTTATTATTTGTTGCCGAAATGACACTAGTATATAGCAAACAAAAAATAAATAAATGGAACCCAGAAGGTGAGCACATATTTACAACACCTGTGTTCGCCACGCTACTTGTGCATATCATACTCATGTTTTTTTTACGCTACACTTGCACATCGGTGCGAATCGGTGGTAAGATCAAAGGTAAACCTTGCACCTCGAGGTGCGGTTGGAAGCTTGCTCATTATCACCATGGTTCTAATTTTAGACGCACGGAAACACGGAAGTTGGGATAGGTTTAGAGTTCGTTGGAGCTGAAGTCAAGCCTTTACCATCAAGATATGTCAGAAAGGTACAGAATACAAAACGTCCGAGATCGAAGAAACTTTTTTGATATCAGTCAGTGAGTACTGTCTGCTTACCTTGTCATCGTCTCCTTCGCTATCACAGATATACCCTTTACCGGAGCTGCAGCGACTGCTTGCGTCGCTGAGCCGGTCTCGCGAACTGTCCGGATCCCGCTGGGCCACTGAGGACGTCGTCAGTCGCTCCGAAGCGCGCCCACTGTCGTCGGACGTGCCCGGATCGATGATCGAGGATAGAGAAAGATTCTGTGGAAGAAGAAGAAGGAGAATATGAAGAAGAATGTATGTTAATAGTTCATTCGAATAGCGCTATTTGTTGCTTTCGCTACACTGCAAAAGCTCTGAACAGAGAGTTCCAAAGAAACCATATTGGAACCTGACTTCAAAGTCGACTTCCAAGAGCAAAACGTAAACAAAAAAAAATCAACATTGTTAACGCTCATTAGCACATCAGATCACCGCGAGTGTATCAGCACACCCGCACGAAGGCACAATTAATTAGCTTCGTCTGTCATGCACAACCATCAACGAACCGTTGTCCCGTGTGCGAGCTACCATCAGGACAAATCGTGGACCTTCTCGCCACCGACTGCTAATCGGCATCTATTAACGAGTAATCACTAACTCCCTCTCCTCTTGCCCCCTCCGCCACTCATCACGCCCACCGACCAGAGTGGGTGTAACGTTTCAATAATCGGTAGTCGCATGCGGTTTCCGAAGTCACGGGTCAATGGGTGCGCACCCAGCGTTCAACTGCTGCCGAGAGTGCGATTCCACACTGATCTCGCTTGTGGTATTCCGCGGAAACGTCAACAAACAACAACGCCGCTGGTCGTCGTTGCAAAACAATCAACAAGGGCGGCTGCCTGCCACTGGTGGAATTTGACGCGCTATTATTTGTAAGCACGTGGTGGATTAGAGGAGAGCCACTGCGCTACTTATCGCAAATTTTCTCAGGAAGCCAGGACACGCACGGAACGGGATTTAATGATAATGGATAGTTAGGTTTTGATGATAATGCATAGCTAACCTGTCAATTAGCTTTTCGTCCTGAGTTAAAATGCAGTGGAGCACATTGGTTATAAAATAATTCAATCTTTCAATAAAGTTGTTTTTAAATTTCAATGTGAACAAGATATATATATCTAGTCTAACAAGTTATAGTTAATAGTATGTCTAAAATAGTCAAGTCTAAAATACATTCTAAGACTATTTGCCTACCTATCTGACATATCTCAAAGAACCTAATGACGATACGCTGAATTCAGAGACGAAATTTCGTTGAAAGTTAATTTTCAATTCTGCTAAAAAGCACCAATATAACGGCGAACGCTTTGAAAATACTTCGGATGGCGCAGCACCAGGAGCAGTTGGCATGGCGAATGGAGTTGGTACATTCGCTACTTTGTGGTGTGTACACAACCTAGTTGCAGTAAAAATTCTGTGAAATTGCTGGTGGAGGTCTTGCGGTCCGCCGCCAGTCATATTTACTGGCTGTAACTTCCCTCCACTCGCCTTAGCGAGCAGTCTGTCTGCGCACATTTATACAAACACACAGAACACACAGAAACCCTGATTGTTAATATGTTGGAGATGGTTGTCCCATATTTCTGGGAGTCTGTCTGGTGGCCAGCAGAAGTTAACTCTGTACAAAATTAGCACAAAGACCGTACCCCTAAACGTACAAAGCAACACCTTTGCCACGCAGCGGAGTACGTGTTGGTGCAAATTTTCGTTTGCGGTTCAATTGTGTTTATACCACATCCGCGACGCCGTCTGAAGAATCCCGGTTCATCGGACAAGAGACGTCGCTTCCGGTGGTTTCGCTCTCGTTTAGTCTTTATATATCTGTTCGCCCCTTGCTGGGATTGAACTATTCCAGATCTGAAGTCAGAAGTCGGAGCGCGTGAGTTGTCCCGCGGTGAAGATTATTGTTTTATTTTAACGATTTTGCAATCACACACCCATCCCATCCCGCCACCGGCAACGACTCTCCACGACCCATTACAATGTGCGTTCCGGACCAGGTTTGTTTACCGAATGTCTATAAACATCTATAAAACATTATTGCCCTGCCGTTTGCGACCGGCGCGCGAGTACATAAACATTGCTGATCCGGCGCTGCTGCTGTTGCTGGTGACGACGATGGGTAACTAAGTTGAAGAAGCGTCTTGGCGAGCCGAGACCATTCGTACCATTCGGAACGAGCGTTGGCTGGATATATCGCAAGTGCTGTTGCTACGATAAATCTTTCACATATCTGGTTCAAGATGTTCTTTGTGAGACCTGAGACTTCAATCCTCGTGTAAATAGATATTTTTTTGGAATTATCGGTTAAAGAAGTTGCAATACAAAGCTATTCATACGAAGATCTCATCCGCTACAGATCTTCTGTCAAGAAATGGGCATCAACTACAGAAGTCAGTGGCTAATGCGTCAGAATTATGTCAAGAAAAAGATTGAGCAGAAATGTAAGAACTTTCATCGTGTTTCAACGACTTTTGTTACTTTTATACATCCAAGAAGAAACCTAAAGGAGCATCCCCTATACCATTATAACATTTGAATATCTTTACGATAGGCAGGGTATGCAGTAAAGAAGTGTACTTACATGTACCGCTGATAAATGATGGTTATGTTGATGGTGCTGTTGATGGTGAGGATGATGTTGAAGATGAGGCGACTGTTGCTGCTGTTGCTGCTGTTGATGATGAAGGTGGTGACTTTGCTGCTGGTGCTGCTGCTGATGATGATGCGGATGATGATGTTGATGGTGGTTTGGATGATGCGTACTAATAGCGTTGGCCGTACTGAGGCTTCCACTGCTAGCATTGCTGGCAGCGCTGCTGCCGCCCGTACTCCGGCTGCTGCTGATCCCGTTCGTGTTACTGCCGGCACCGGTGACGCTGCCAGCACCGTTTGCCGCACTTAGCGCACTACCACTACCGTTCACGTTTCGGCCCGGCGCACCATTCGCTATGATGGCAGCGATGACCGGATTATTTAAAGAACAGATGCTGCTATGATTCTTATTACTACTGCTGTTCATATTGATGCTACTACCACTAGCCGTAACACTATTACTGCTGTTCCGATTGTTACTGCCGACAACGCGAATACCGCTGTTGCTGGTGCCACCACTACCGCTGTTGGTACTACCACTACTGCTACTACTGTTGCTGCTGCTGCTGCTGATACTGCTACTGCTGCTGCTGCGGCCGGCGGCGTTGCCACCAGCGACGCCGCCATTGCCCGCGGCAACACTCGCATCACCGTTCACGCCGTTACTGTTGGTGGTGGCACCGTTGTTACTTCCTCCACTGTTGACCGTCGGACCACCTTCGCCAACACCGGGCGGGCTCGTAACGTTCCCATTGCTCACCACGTGATGATTCAGGTGGGTATGGTTGTGGTACAACGGTTGCTGCTGCTGCTGTGACGACTGGCTGCTCCGGCTGCTGTGATGGTGATGGTGCAGATGATGGTTGTGCAGACCGCTGTGGTTCACGTGGTTGTGGAGGTGATTATGATGATTGGCAGGCAAGCCGGTACCGACACCGCCACCGTTGGTCGTCAGCAGTCCCACGTCGGGACCGGTATTGCCCGCGATCACGTCACCGTTCGGTGTACGATCACCAGTGGGTACTCCGCCCGGTCCAACTACACCATGGTGTAGATGCTGCTGTTGCTGTTGCTGCTGCTGCTGTAGATGATGCAGCGACCAGTCGGTGCCACCGTTCGCATTGACGGAATTCGTGCCTAGGTCCCGGCCGCCCGGGATCGTCGTCGCGGAGTGGTTGCTCTCGCTATTGCTAATGCTGTTGCTATTGCTGTTGGGCTTGTTCGTCAACGGCACGCCACCACCACCGAGCGACTTCTCCGACAGCTTCGTAGGCGTGGTGTCAATGATCTTCGGTGGCTTCTCCTCCTGCACCATCACAGTCGTCAGTTCCACGATCGATGAAAGTCGCTTCTCGTTGCGCTTGTTCCCGACCTTGATCGCAAACTGTGTACCGAAAGGAGGGGGAAAACATAAAGCGACATATTAGTTACATGTTGGACAGTGTTTTATTGTATCTAATAAAAAAGCTCAAAACTTTATCGATAAAACCTTTGTCAAGGTGCTTCCAGATTAGAACACACGTTTAGCGAGCCGTAGGCAACAGATAGGTAATATGTCCTCTACTCACCTCAATATCCTCGTACGCCTTGAACGCGAGGATCGCGAACCCATCGATGATGTCCTCTTCGAGCACGGGCGACGGCTCCTTCTCCTTGCGCTTCCGCCGGACGGGTGGCCGGTGCGGTTTCTCCCTGCTAACCGGCCCACTGTCGTCGTCGGCACTGTCGTCCGGATCGCGATTTCCGCCGGTCCCATCCGCCGCCGCCGCATCCTTATCCCGTTCGGCGATCATGCGTTGGGCCCGCTCCCGGCGTTTGTTGCGCTGCTTGCACTGTTTCACATGTATCTCCATTTTCCTGCTGCTCCTGGCTCCTGCTCCTGCTCCTCCTCCTCCCGCCCTCCGCTTGCTCCCTCAACCCCGCCGGCACTGCATGTCTAGAGGGGTGTTTTGTTTGGTGGTGGTTTTGGTGGTGGCGCCAGCGTTTCTGGACGGTTCTGCCCCCTGCCCAGCCCAGCCCGGACGTGCGACTGGTGCCGGTGCCGTAACGCACACACACACGCAGGGGGCGACACGCGACGACGACGACGACGGCGACGACGGGGAAGATTGCAGCAGCCGTTACGTCAAGCGGTTTCGCACATAAAATCGGTAAATGGGTAGATCAAACCCTCTCCCCTCTCCCCCACTCCGTCTAACCACAGACACGTCCTCCGGACATCCGGGGCCGGATAACACACACACACACGAACGCGCGCGCACACTTTTGCTGTTTTTGTTTCACACTTTTTCCGGCACCGGTGTTTTTTTCTTTCCTCACGTGTTTTGTTATGATCCGTCGTTCGTGTTTTCCTTCGTGCTTTTCCTCCGGTACCATTCACGCACTAACACACGCACCGCTGCACATTTCTACACGTTTCACACGGATGAAAGCGTTGGTTGAGGAGCTGCCGCCAATTGCAAGAGCCCTCCCCTTGTGTTCTCCGTCGCAGGCTGCTGTGTTTCTATTCGTTTCGGTCGCACACTGTTTCATAAGCAATAGAGGAAGAAGATGCGTTACTAAAGTGAGGTGTACCTCACGCACATACACCTGCGCACGCCGCTTAAGGTACTGAAATGGAGCTTAAACTAAACTGTTTTCGGTAAAAAAAAACATTTGAGGAAAATAAATTTCCCACCAATTTAGTGCAATTTTGTGGCACTTTGATGAATATGGTTTAGAGCACCAATATGGAATATGGTTTAGAGCTGGAGAAGAATCGCACTATAAGGATAATCAACCTCGGAATAGGCTGAAAAAGGCGGACACACCAACACACGGCCGTTTTCGGCACGGGATGACAGCTAAACCGACGCACTAATAAACAAACAAGCAACCTTGTTCATCAACCACACGTACACACACAAACAAAGTAAGGACACACACGGGGAGGATTGCGCAACAAATACACGAACAACATCTGACACACAGTCAGCAGACAGTCTTTTTCTATCGCACTCTATTGTTTTTTCGCCCCAGTTACAATGCAAAGGTGTGTTTAGGATAGAGTGTGCGAATGTATGTGTGTGTGTGTGTGTGTGTGATGAATGCCTGTCAAAGAACGGAAAGCTTGTACAGGATCCATACACAACAGGAAGAACAAGAAGAAACGGCGATGCAAATCGGATCCGACGAGGGAAATGCTCTACATAGACATGCTCCGTCTCGCTCTCACTGTAAAAAAAAAAACTCCTTAATACAAAACTCGTACCCATTCGGCATGCAAAAAACGCTACTGAAAGCCGCAGCACACACACACACGCGCACAGTTCATTCACGTTCGAACCCTTCGAAACACGCGCACAGTTCACTGTATAGTTCGTTCTCGTTCTCACAGAGGTACACACACACACACCGCTGCACTATTTTGACAGTTATTACACGCGTTTTTATTGCACCGCCCGCACAAATCTGTGATTGATTTCTTGTGTTTGTGTGTATGACGTATATTTTGTTACTTCAGAATCTCAATTCTCACTATTTGTCGAATAAACACACACTCTCATCGATTTCCGTGCACTGTTCACGTGTGTGTGTGTATGTTTATGTGTTATATGCATGAATCCACACGCACGCAACACATACACTATCCTTCTTTTTCATACACTCCCGCTCTTGGGCATCGGCCGCTTCTTCAGGTCCAATGGGGGCAGGCTCGTAATGCGACGGTGTTCGCACACAATCTGCTTGCAAATCGATTAATTTTTCCTGTTCGACACCGACAGCAGCAGCAGCCACCGCGTGCGTTTAACGCGTCTCTGTGTGTGTGTTTGTGTGTAGGTGCATATTTTTTGTTGCTGTTTACGTTCCCCATTTGCCATAAAACAAAAACCCGGCGCGCCATTGTTTTCCAGAGGCCTGCAAAAGAGCGGACGAAGAAAAGAAAAGCAAGATGTTAGTGATTTCGGCGTTGACGAGTGATATGGGGATTCTATTCTAGAGCATCAAAAGAGACCGGGTAAACGATAATGGCGGACACATGCCTTAGATGTACTCTGACAGATACACACTGACAGTTAACTCCTTCTCCTACCGACAGATACTACTGGTACTGAGGACGTGCGTTAACAGATTTGCTTGGTGATTGGAGCCTGCCGGTTGGGCAGGCTTGTCAAACTGCCGCTGCACGGCGATAAATCTGGCCGGTAATGTATTTGTTCGCGCGGACGCGACCCTCGTCGCCACTGTGTGTTTAATCATTATGTTGGAATTGTGAAGCCGAATGATTTTCCGCAATTTAAATCCCATATTGTTTAGTGTGCTATTTATTATATAAATATTATTTATTGAGAATTATCTAATATTATACAAATAATATAATTATGCCATAAGGTACATAAATCTGAAAATTGCACAACGTGATTCAATTGGTTATGAAACTCACGACGCAGCTACGGTTCGAATCTGCATTCCTTAATAAACTGAGAACATTTAGATATATGTGTCTAAATGCTTAGACGAAAGTAAGAGCTACCACCAAGGATTTTTGGTGTGAATTATCGTCATTACTATAGACACTACACAACCTGCAACAACTCCGGATAGAATCATCCCATGGTTGACATCATTGCGATTGTTATGGCAAGCCTCTACTCGTAAGAAACCGAATGCAAATGCATAAACGTGGCATTCGAAAAAGGCTTCGATATTTATCGAATGCACCGCAGCTGTTGAATTGCTCGCAAACGAACGCCGAACTACCTATTAACTAGCTTGTACTCTTCCCAAGCCCAAGCGCCTGTCCTCCGAAAAACGAGGCTTACTCGATACGCTGTCACCCCACGGAAACGTGCACAGACGTTTGAACGAAGAAAAAAACTACCCAGAACAGGCACGAAAACGGCACACAAGAAAGAAATATGCACAGAGCGAGCGAACACGGCGAGCAGCGGCAGCAGTGTAAAAGATGCGCTGCGGAACACAAGCCGACAGCGCCGACGAATATATTGACCGGTCAATGAACGCCACTCTCCCGGCACTCGCGGCGGCGAGCAGCAGCAACTATCTCACTCTCGCCTGTTTGGCGTTTCGTGCCAGTGTTCGTACACATACACGTGACCCTGGAAGGAGACAGACATGCCGGGCACCCGGACCCGGGAGTCCGGGAGCACCGGGAGGAAATCCCTTTCTTGTTGGTGTTTTTGCTTTTGGAATACCCCAAGAGAACCAGGCGAGTTCCTCCATTGGAAAAAAAAACACTCCGGCGATCGCACACACCATATCGCGATCTCCGTGCGCGCATACGCTGGCTCTTTGCCCTTTCCTCGAGACACGTTCGACATCTCTGGCGACCACCAGCGGTGGCGCGTGTGTGAGTGTTGCGGTCGGTTGATCTCATTCCGGTTCGGTTGACGAGGTTAGGGAGGCCAGACTTAAGCCCCGGGCGAGGGAAAGAGAATGAAGCGAGGAAGCGAAGGGGTAGAGAGAGAGAGAAAGAGAGTATTGGCATTATCACCATTAATCTTGTGAATCTTCCCCATCTCCGTGGACGTGCGTGCACGAGAGGAACGGGGAGCGAGATGTTTGCTTCGTCTTCTCTCGCTTATTTGTGGTTCTCACCAATTATTTTCGTCTCCATCGTGTGTGCGTTAGCGGTCGCACTCAGGACCTAACCACCACCTCCACAGTGCGGCCGACCTGCCTGCCTGCCATCTTCCGCTAGAACTCACCTGTTTTGTTTATCTTTCGCTACTTTGTACGAGGTGGCTAGGATAGACATGCACGGTACGTCATGAAGGCATCTGATATTCGACCTCCGTTCTACCTGACACTCGGCCCCCGATGCAGGCGGCCGAATTTTGCGAGTCTCTCTGTGTATGTGTGAGGCTCGAAAAATTTGGTGCTTCACCATGAGACCTCGACCAGCGTGTTGAGTAACGTGATCGGAATTTAACCGTTGAAGGATAGCTGGAACCTTGCTCTGCTCGACCGGAACTGTCACAGTTCGGGACTTTGGGAACTGTCAAACTTTCGCGAGAGTATTGCAACTGCCACAAGAACTCTCGGTGCAGATTAACACTTGCTGGGTTCAATTCCAGCGTGTTCAGAGAGTTCCGCGCGAACATTTATTGATTCCGTCCCAGTTAGCGAAAGAAAACAACCAATCCGTACATACACGCACACATAATATATATAAAAACACATCGCCTTCGTCTCCCCCCCCAAACTTTAGCAGCGTTTTCAAAACGGACAAACGAAAAATTGTCGGCCGAGCACTCGGGGGAGACTAGCTGGTGCGAGTTGGAATGGTTATCCGCCGTGAAGGATGCGCGCCTGCGTCACTCGGCAAAAACTCTTCAATACACACACACATACACGGATACTACTACACATACTCACTCCCACGTGTATTTATGTGTGTGTGTTTGTGTTTCGAAAGCATCCAAGCGCGGGATAATAGGGAGTGGAGAGTGCAGCAGCGAATGAAAATTCCAGTTTACATACCGAGACTGGACGTTATGTAGCAGGGAGGGTTTTGAGGGAGCACATTTGCGGACCTTATTCCATCTCGGGATGGCCCCATACCTGTCAAGCTGGCCCGGAGCTCGCGTGAAATTCGGATTCGATTAGCGAGCACGCTGCGCTCTCGATGGAGGGTAGTCTTGAAGTCTTTAATGATCCTACGAACCTGCACGAGCCCACACGGGTTCCACAGACCCCGCTCTTTAAGATCGGGTGCACCGATGAAGGAACGGTTGACCTTGGGAAAGGGATGAACGTTTCTGGAATCGCTTCCCGTAGTAGACAAAGTTCGCACCTGTGCTGTAGAAGGCTTGAATGTGTGACGATTTCCATCGCTACGGATCGTTGGAAACCCTTGGAGATATACTATAGGCATTACTGTAATATGGATTACTATATCAAGACTTTAAGACCGCTATATGCCCTGTGAAATTAGCTCAAGAAATCATCTCAGTACTCTTTTGGTAGAAAACGAACAGAGATTCAGTCTGAACTACCAACGTCTAATATACAATTTGCTCTAATGACGGCATTAAACGTAGCCGACATATTTTAGAGTATATTTTTGAATCGCTCCTTTTCAAACTGTCATTCGAGCATCTACGTAAGGGCGTATTGTGATATTTGTTTACATTCTTTACCGGTAGTTATTGTTGTTTATAACAAGGATACTGCAAAGCAAACAATACTTCAAGCAGCGTAGACATAAAAAATGACATTAAAAATGAGCAGCGTATACATAAAAAAATAATGAAAATGATCTACATTTGATAGTTCGGAGCCGTTGGAGTTTTGTTTACAATTCATAGAAGCAAAAAAAAAGATGCACCTCAGTAATAGTAACCCATAAATGTCGCCTGTAGTAAATTTGCACCTCTCTTTCATTTTTGGTAGCGACCGAAAACCGAAAAAGCCTTTAATGTTACCTGTAGTTGGGCGTACACCTCGACGACTCATTTGTTCGCAAATGATGCAAAATCCTACCGCCTAGAAATGATACCCTTTGCGGAGCATTCGTTCCTTTAGAACAGATAATGGCCATTATTCCAAAACAGCATTCGTCAAGCGCCTTGTTGTGCGCTGGTTTGTCAACGAGTTAAGAAGTACGAGGGGAAAATAAAAAAAGGCACGTCAAGTGTGCGTCAAAAAGGATGCGACGTGAGCGAGAGCAGCTCTTGACAGCGGAGAAGCTTCCCTAACCACACAACTTGTCCAGCCACTGACGCTGGAATAATAGGCAAGCAAGGATGCGGGAGCGAGAGCAATATCGCTATAAATTGCGACCGAAAAGGGGACAAAACAAAGCGCGCGCGCGAGAGAGAGAGAGAAAGAGATATGGAGAGCGTGTACGAGCAAGCTTCTATGTGTGTGTGTGTTGTGTAGCTTCCCGCAGTGTTTGCATCCGCCGAAAGCGCCACCTGGGGCGGCGCGTGTGTGATAAACAGAAGTGGCTCGCATGCACGCACACAACTATACGAACAACTCGTACGAGCTGAGCAGATGTTTCGTACGTGTTTGCGTGGTTGGTTAGTGGATTAGATGACGAAACGTTGTTGTAAATAAAGGCACTCGGAGACCCTCCGGAAGGAGGCCGTGTTTGCGGGGAACCGCATGGAAATGTTTCCACAAACGATGACGTGTGTGTGAGACATTAAGAAAGGGAGAGAAGCAACGTTTGAATCGAATAGAAAGCAGTTGACTTAACCGAAGTTGGCAGTTCTAATCAGATTTTTTCTTGTTGGTTTAGCTTGAAAACAGCGCACGTGTGCGTGTGTGGCTGTATGTGTGTGTGTATATGTGAAAACAATATCTCCTCACTACACACACCCAAAATCGCTCTCGATTGGTCCCATTTTCCCGGAAGAAGGAAACGAATACATAGAAACCGTCCAGAACAAAGGAAAATCCACTGCTCGCAGCAGATGGATAGAGACGAAAGCCCACAGTAAAGCTTAATACACATCACGGACGAAGAAAGAGAAAGAGAGAGAGAGAGAGAGAGAGAGAGAGAGAGAGAGAGAAAGATAGCACACAAGGCAAACCATATCAAACTCGCACAAAAATTCGCACAAAACGCATCGACGAATGCACCACACGCACACATACACACGCTTACACGCGAGACGGCACAAAAGGTTATTAACACTCGGCTTTTCTCGCGCATAACACTACCCCAACATCCCCAATTGCGACTACTATTACTACCACAGCACACACTGATTGCTGCCGCTCGTGTGGCCAATCCCAACACCTGAACCCTGTCTCATAAACGGCGCGTCCTAAAGTCTCCTTAGCACATTCGCGGCGGCTCTTCTGCTGCTATAGCGGTGTGCTTCGAGCGATTTTCCAACGCACACATACACAGGCTCATACCGTGCGCTTGCTTTGCTGGTGGTGGTAAGATTGTAATCTGTTTACGGTTGATGCGGAACAATATAACGCCGATCGGTGTTAAGAGCTGATGTTTCTTTGAAGCACAATTTTGCACACGCGCGATGGTTATGTGTGTTTTAATTTATTAAACAAAACAACAAAAGAAAAACAAATAAAAAAAAAGCATAGCATTGAACACGGCGTCGAACGTGGTAAGCTTACCACCAACACGGGATAATTACACAAATAAACTCGACTGAACGCGCACATCGTAACTTCTGCCTCCAGCAACACAAAAAAGGCAAACGACGACGGCGGCGGCAGTTGAGGAGTGAAATATAAATATAAATAAACAACCCCGGAGTTCCGACACACACACGCAAGACGGTGGGATGGTCATAAAGCAACAACGCCCAGTGTTTATGTTTTTATGTTTGCCGAACTATTTGTTTGTTTTCGGGATTTTTTTCACTTCCATTTTACCTCGTTCATCGTCATTTTAATCTATTTTAGATTTTTTTTGCGTTTTACGACCGATCTGGGAGGGAGAGATGATTGGGGCTGTGTGTGAGTGGCTTGCGGGGAGTGGAGTCAATAAAATAAAATTCGCCGATATGTTGCACAGTAGCGTGGCAGCCCAATTTACACATATCCAACAAACCCTCAATTTTTAAAAAAGATTGCATTTTAAAACTGATTGATTTACTTTTATTTGTTCAGCCCGAATGATTCCAATGTTTAATGTGTGCTAAAATGATCGTAAAAATCTGCACGCAAGGCGATAAAACAGAATTGGGAACCGTTCAAACCGGTGTGTGAGAAGAAAATTAGGAATAAAGGAAAGAGTAAAATGGAGATGAAAGAAAATTCTATTCTAACCCAATGAAGGTGAGAATGAATAAGAAAAAAAAAACAACAAAACAGAAAGAAGAAAAACAGAGAAGAAAAATGTTTCAAACGTTAACTAATATATTTAAAAAATCAAGTCAAATCAGTTTTTGTTTATAAAATAACTTTATATTCGTACTAAAAGAATAATAAGAATAATTTTAATTAAACAAAAATACAAATATATTTTTTAATAAAAGGTGTAATTCAGTAGTTTCAATACAAAATAAAATAAAAATCACAGTTACTCAAACAAAACACGGAAATTACGATAAAGTGAAAATGTAGTAAAATCAAAAGTGTGAAATTATTTTGAAGAATCCCAGACAATGTCTTGTTCGGCAACATGCCAGGCCTCCTCGCCGTTCCCTCCACGCGTTACGATTGCTTCCAATATGTCAACAATGACAAACCGGATCGTGACGGTGCTGCTGTTTACGCTCGCACGGACAGTTCATTACTTCCAATCGAATTAGCATCTTCGCACTTCAATCACACACTTCACGCATCGTAAAGTCCAAACACGGTAGGGGGCGAAGGTGTTTTATGATGTTAGCAAGTGCGAAATGCAGGCCGCGATGTTGTTTGATACCTGACCGGTACAAACATTGCACAAACGACGGGATCCAACGGCAAGGGATGCGTTGAAAATGTTTACCACACGTATCCTTATAGTTGCAGGTGTCCTCATCCGGGTGTTGACTTTCGTCCCAGGTGCAGGTTGAACCGCAAAATACAATCGAAATCGACGACAGAACACGGAATGGCAATCGAATGCAACACGAGTTGTGTAATCCAGGGAATGGGGATGTGCACCCAGCTTCCTTTGCTCCACACCTACTCTCGTGCGCACACATTGCTCTCCGATCTTCTCTCTGTTCGTCTCTCTCTTCTACACACACACCCATTCAACAATCGGGCCCACCGGGGACGAAAACAACTGTGTTTCTGTCCGCGTGTGGGGAAAGTCCATATCTCCGCCGGGTGTTTGGGTCCTGGGCGAAGAATATTTCAAGGTTAGGGCAGAACTCCTGCTCGGTAACTCTTGCACTCGCCATGCGAATATGTGTGCGTATGCATGAGTGTGATAATCCCGGAAGGAAGAGGTTGACTTTTAATGTCAGGAATAGTATCATCAAGAAAGTCGAGAAGAAAGCTACCTCCAGTATGTCCCTGGAGTATTGGATGACGTTGAAATGGATCTTGGAATCGTTAACTTCCCGAGAAGCTCCAGGAACGCGGACAAACAACTTCAAAGGTCAATTAAATCCAAAGTTGCATATTTCGCGATATGGAGATTGCAGTTGATTGTGTTTGTTGGTACTAGTGGCGGATATGAGGCAGGACCTGTAATGATCCAAACCTCTTCTTCGACTTAGTCTTTTTACACAGATTTGTCCGTACACCTGACTAAGACCGTCATCTCCGTCGGAAACCGACCGTTCGGCCTAAGCCAAACAGTTGAGAATTACCATCAAGAGTGCACCTTTTTTCCATAAAAATAAAAAACCCTTCTGCCGAGAAATGGCTCTGGATATGGTAAAGCGGCAATTGTGTGCGTGTGTGAGAGAAAGGCGCGCGCGCGAATGCTCTCGCGCTCGCATGTATAGGTTAGAGGCGTACCCGAGCCATCGAGCGCGGTGGCAACTCTCCAGACGAAGTCGCACCAATTACGCTGGTAGCCCAATATCCGAAATTTCCGCTCATAGTACGCTCAGCATGATCGTAAACCCTGCTTGACCGAAAAGGCTAGTAAAAGGATACCATCCCGGCATTACTTGGCGCACCAGGAATGCCCACGGGAGATGGGGCAGTTACTACAAACGCTAGAAAGCGTTGGGTGGGTGTACGGACTTACATCTTGCGTTCGGCCAACTGCTGCTGCTGCTGCTGCTGGTGGTGGATTGGTTGTGCGGTTGCGGCGGCTGGTCAGTTCGCCGTTGCTTGCTTGTAGGGTTGTTGAGGGCTTTTCCATACGTATGCTTGCACGACGGCTCCTGGCCCGGTGCCTTCGCTTCTGCTGCTGCCCCTCTGTGTTTAGTTGCTTGCTGACATGGCTTGATTGCTTGCGGGGGGTTTCTTTTTCGGTTCCCATTCACTGGACTCTCCACTCCACTACACCACCACCACCACCTCAGCAAACCAACACTACCTTTCCCTCTCGCGAACCTCCTGTTCTCCCGTAGCTGGTCTTATTTTTATTTGCGAACCACTCCAGGTTGTTGTTGTCGTTGGTGGTGGTGCATCTTCTCTTCTTCTTCTTCAAAATACACACAGACACACACATTAACTCACACACGTTGATGCTGATGATGGTGGTTTCGGTGCTTCTGCTGGAAACGTTCGGATGTTGGAATGTTGGGGCCACGTTAAGAAAAACGCGGCTGCGGTTGTTCTACCGGATCGCACAACGAACGATTTTGCACAACGCACATACACACACATACACACACACACACACATGGACAGTTGCGAGGTTTTGGAAAAGTGTGCGCGGGCGCGCGCGCGCACAAACCACACACACACGGACGGCGCACGGGTGTTTTAAAATCGACTTTTCTTTTTGGCGTGTTGTACCGGAAAGACTGCGAAGGTTGATTGTTTTCTCAATGGGAGGTGGTGGTGATGGTATGTGTGTTATTTGCATCGGTAACAAACAGCACAGAACGAACGCATGAACGTTTTGATTTGCTTGCCCCCGTCGCGCTGGACCAGAAAACGGCTGCTGGCCAGGCTTTTCCATTGCCATTGTTTCTGTCGTACGGAATACACTCCAACGCACACACACACACATACACACACACGGGCGCTCGTGTACGGAGGCACGTCGTTCTGTTCTCGTCAGTGAGTGCGTGTACGTGTTTATCTGTGTATGTTGTTCTTTCTTTCGACCCTGTTGTTTAGCCGTCACCGAAAACCATCCATCTTACGTCACGGACGCCTGTTAGCGAGTATCGTATAGACAGAGATAGAGAGAGAAAGAGGAGGCGCCCTTTTCCGATAAACTAGGTGATGTCTGATACCTGCAACAGCAAAGAGCTGGAAGGCTCGGTACGAACAAATTCAACGTTTAAAAAGGATATTGCGAAGTAAAAAAAACAGAGGAAAACACTGTTTTTCTTACATTCCCTAATTTGCGTATGTACGTGCGTACGTGTATGTGTTTTTTTCAAAATAATTCTGCTATCCGGTTTTTCGCTTCCTGAAGGGGGTTTTCTCCTCCTCCTGCTTCTACAGCAGCGATTTTTTCTTTCTCCAGTGCACTCTTGGCAACACACATACAGCGGGTGAGCGCGCGTGCGCACACACGCACACGACAAATCATCGGCGCATACACAACCACACACATACCCCGTCTCTGTCCAGACACACACATACACATAAACGCAAACCGCAAAGATGGATGAAAAACAGACACAGGAAAAATGCTGCTTCGGTAGTGAGACTTGAATTTCTGCACTGATTTTCTCTCTTCCGGCTCTCCACCGACACACACACGCAATAAGAGCGGGGTTGGGGATGAGGGTGGCGTTGTGTATCCTTGCAATGTGTGTGTGTTTGTTTGTGAATGTGTTTAATTTCGGTTTTTGTTGCTCTCCGCTGCTCCTTCATGCTGCTGTATCTCTCATACAGTTTCTTTGCGGGAATTTTCTTCTACTTCTTCTCGTGGCACGCGAAAGGGATGAGGAACGGGGGGGGATTTTTCTGGAGAAGGGCGCCTAGTTTGCGGATCCGTCCCTCGCGCTTCGATCTCGCTCTAACCCACATGCAGGCGAACGCGCTCCAGCTCTTCCAGCCAAACGGCAGAAGAAAAAAATATCTAGCTCTTCTCCTCTCGCTCGCTCACTTCAGCGCCGCCGCACTCGTTTCAGCCTGTCAAAGCGTTGAAGCGAAGGGGGCTGCGACGAAGGTGTACCACACTCCAATATAATGCGGTAGCACAACGCTCCGTGTGTTACTTGCTCTCTCCCTCTCTTTTTCTCCGTTATTCGCTCTCTGTTTCCCACAGTGCTAAGAAAAAGAAACCCGAAAAGGTGAAATAAAACGACAAAGAAAATGTTCACGTTCTTCAGCGACACGCACGATTAAAATTCAAGAGAAAAAAAACACCCGCAGCCCTTTTTGGACAGTGTGACACGCACGCACGCATTCACACAGCACGCGCACTTGGGTAACATAGACGGGGTTCGATGCTTTTACCCCTCTCTCTCTCTCTCTCTCTCTCTCTCTCTCTCTCTCTCTCTCTCTCTCTCTCTCTCTCTCTCTCTCTCTCTCTCTCGCTCGCTTTCCTCTTCTTTTTCTCGTCACCTTTTGCTATCAGCACACTCCGTGTCGAGTTGGTTGCTGCTGGTTGTTGCCGTTGCTATTATTTGCTGGTGTTTTCTGGCGCTCCAGTATAGTGAACCTGGCAACCCGGGTGCAGGATCTATTAATCCTTTATCCTATCGGCGACGTGCGGCGGATCGAACGATTGATTCCGATCCACAGAGGAAGCAGCGTGTATGTGTGTGCGTGCTACCGTTTTCCTCACCTCACCGAGCAAGGTGTGTATTGATTTTTAAACGCTTTTCGCCATCGTTTCCATACACTTGGCACTCACGCAACAAACGTCTTTATCCGGTACTTTCGCTTTCTTTTCCGAACGGGGCACACACACTGTTGAAATGAAGAATGCGTTACGGATATTGGTAAATCCCGCTCTCGTTACTGTCACGCAAAACGCTTCTTTTTTAGAGGCGAAGGAAGAAAAACGCCTGCCCAGACCTTCACATACACACGACGCACACAACCTTTTTCCTCGAACTTTGTTTTTAAAAGAAAAAGAAGAAAAAACACATGTCAAACGCAAAACTCATTTGCGGGAGACACACAACGCATGACGCGCTTTTCGGTACACCCGGCCGCCATTGTGCACGCGGTGTCGGAGAGCGCGATCGAATGCTGCGAGAGCTGTTAGAGCGAGATGGAACAGATACGCTCGCGAGGAGGAAGTAGGATTTTTTTTCATTTAATCTTGGATAGCAATAGATTTTAAGGTTTTCGATACTATTACGGTGGTGAAGATCTCCAGTTTTCATTGAATCAGAGGGAGTTTTTGGCATAATTGAAACTATTTTCAGTTTTTTCCATATCCTAACTCCAACCGTTCAGCATTGTTAAGTTGGCAGCCATGAGCGAGGGAGAGATCGTTCGGTTCATTCAGAACTATTCCAGCGAGTGTGTGCGCAAGCGAAATGGCACGAGGCCGCTTGTTTACGTAGAATAAAGGTGAGCGAACGAGAGACCTATGTGAAGCGTTCCCTCTTGACAATTGTTTCTCACGGCAACAGCATACTTCATCTCGCTTTTCTCTTGAAATCATGTCATTCATCTGCCATCACCTTAAACCATGCAAACCGAGTGTACGGGATAAATAATCCTCCTGCGCAACTCCTTTAGAACGTGACTAAGAGCGCTTTTTCGGATACTGAGAGGGTCGATAGACGTATGCAAGTTCTCAAGCTATGAAGGTTTCATTTGATTCTTATTTAATCCGTTAATTGACATGCCGATCCCACACGTGAAACGCGAAGTGAAATGGAGCCAAATTTTTAAAATGTAACTTCAGAGTGAATGTCAAATGGGTATTATTGTCTCATATTGACACATTTGTTTTTCCGTTGAAATTCGTTTGTAAATCTAATTTAAAAAGCTTTATATCAGAACCGCCCTTAAATGAATGAAAATTGTACAAATTTAAAGAAAATCAACTCTTATAACGAAAACTTGATTTATGTCGTTGCTTCGTTGGCTGCGGTGGTTATGTCCAGCTTGCTTTGTTTACCTTTCGGTGTGCCATGCGCGGATCAAATGGAAAAGCGGCTCTTCTTTTCACACTTTCAGGTTGGTTATACGCCTGTACCTAGACAGCCGTTGATTCGGCGAAAATTCGTAGCAAATGTTCCGAATGAATCAAACTACGGAGTGTTGCAGGCAATTCAATTCTATATAAACAATTCTATTCATTCTTTGAATATTTATGTCATATGCTGTTTGGTACATTTGTATTTTTAAGAAACGTTAGCTTATGAAAGCTACATTAAACATTAAACAATTAAAAAAAAATCATACATGCTTTCCAGCGCACCCTGAATTCGAGCTTTGAATGTTGACCTTTTGACTTCATCCTGATATGTCATAAATGGTACTAGAAAAACGTCAACAGCCAAATAAACAAAAGCCAATCTGTAGACGAACGGGTGGATCAGATACATCTTCCAAATTGTTATCACTTTTTCGCCACTCGGTATTGATTTGATGAAAGGTAGTTTAACTCTTTTTGGGCCTAATTATAGAGTAGTTGTGGCCCGTTCAACACTCCAATCGGTGGCAGTCGGAACGATCATATGGTAGCAACGAAGTTTAACTCCTGCTTGTGGCTTCGAGCAAAGCAGCCGGTATGAGCTTCCTGACGAGTAACTTCAAGTGTACGTACACGCTCGGGCTAGTGGTGCTGAGCGTGGTCGGCTTTCTGCTATCCCTGTACACCTCCTATGTAGAACTTCGAGCTGAACACGATCGTTCCTACAGAGCGCTGTGCGACATAAGCGAACGTATCAGCTGCACCAAGGTATTCACCTCAAGGTAAGTTTATTGTCTGACGGCGGACCTAATAAATTGGAAGTGCAACACAAGAGATAGGAATGAAGGCAAGCACACAGCTGCTAATAATCGATAAAACTATCCTAGTGGGTTTACGAGCTATTAAGGCAATAAAATAGTCATTATGCTTATGTTGCAAATAACGCCTACCGCGTTTATCGTGCTTATTGCTTAGCACGTCAAAGAGGTCCGAGGTGAGCCGTAAAAGATTAACGTCGGTGCTCAGGCTAAGGTAGAATACGCAAAAAATGTGTGAAGGTTGTATTCTAAGGGGAATGAGAAAATGGACCACATAGGCAAGGAATGAAAGTCGTAAAATCCCATGAAAAGATCACTTCATCCCAGAACACCACAGCCATAAAAATGTGCATATGAATGGTGAACGGACAAGTTGGAGGAGCTGTAGCAATAAAATTGGCGCTATAAAATGAGCCCGTTACGGTCTCTACCACGTTGCATCTGTTAGAAACCTGTGATTAAGAGGATGGGTGCCTGGTAGCATTAGGTCAATGACCAATGGTGGTGTTTTTTAATGCCTCTTCTTTCTGACCTATATTTTAAACTAACCTAAACCTTTCAAACCTTTTTTTTACATTTCAAACCGCTTCAAACCTTTATCCTTTCTTTTTTCACATTTCTATCTCACCCGCACATCTCAGCTACGGTCGTGGATTTGGCATCGTTGGTCAGTTCTTCGGCGATGACTCGCTCCTGAACGTACCGAATGGGTTCTACGGTATATTTTACTACTTCCTGGTGGCGGCACTTAGCTTTAGCGATAACCTCTTCGCCTCACGGCTCAACAGCTACCTGATACTGGTCTCGAACGGTCTCTCGCTCTATCTCGCCTACCTCCTGTACTTCGTCCTGCAGGACATGTGCATCGTATGTGTTACCACCTACGCAATCAATCTGATCAGTCTGATCATGGCGCTACAAAAAATCCAGGTGCTCGTCCGAGCAGAACAGGTACGGGAACGGATGAGGGCGTTAGCCAAGGCTAAGTAAGGTCTGACAGCATCCTATCGTGTAGGGCTTTTGAATTTGTTCGTTATCTCGTTCCGTGCTCGTTTGCTGTTGTTGTGTGCCAAAGAACTCAGGGGTTCACTTTGTATCGTGTTCGTTGTTAGCAGTACCAAATAAAGTCTTACATTCCTTAAACGACGACGAGTGTGAACTTGTTTTGGTCTTGACCCTCTGTCTTTGGTGCTGTTTACACGCTCGGGTTGAAGCGTTTCCACTGACGTTGTGTACGTCACACGCAAGAGCGAGTGAGATGGCGATGTCAACAATCGGACTTTATCTTGCTTCGCTGCCGCCACAGAGCGAACCAAAACACAGCTGGCTGTGGTTCGAACATTTTCTTCCTCTTCTGGCTCTGTTTTGACAGTTTGTTCGAGCCGTGCTGTCACACACGCCCATACGCACAAGCACACCGACAATAGTGAGACGTGGTCAACAGCAACGTGAACGCTTGCGAGAGAGAGGTAAACCGTCGTCGTGGTGTTGCAGGGCCAAAATACACACGGTGTGTTTGCAGAGCTGTGTGCTGTGACCGAAACCTTCTGCTAAAACAGGTGTGTGCACTCCAGTTCATCCGTTTGCCACATGCGTCACACGTATCGCAGCATAGAGCCAGAGGAGTGCTGAACGAATCCTTCGTACCGGGAACAAAAGCTTCGTGATAAAAGCGCACGGCACGATGATGTGGTTAGTGTATGGCACCGTTCTGCTCTCGTGTACGTCGTCACCCACAGTGTCGGATCAGTAGTGCCCGAGCCGGAAGGAACCATCTTCTGCGCTGACACGTTCCACGTAGCACCTCCTAAAACACAAACACATATACGCGCGTTTGAGACGCTTGGAGGCACCCCTATCGAGGGTCAGGGTGAGCGGCGTAGCGCGCGCGCGCGCGGGGGGATTTTTTTTGCTTTGCCCGCAAGTAAAAATAACCGAGGCAAGGTCATACGTGTTCTGTACCCCGGCCACTAGCGCGCCTGTTTCGGTTTCGGCGAACAGATACATCGAGCATCCCACGGAAAGGACATTTCCCGCCCACACACATCATGGCGATGCTGCTTAAACGACCCATCGGCACGCTGGTCAACGGTCTGCGCAGTGTCAGCGGTGGCACCAACAGGAACGGTGGCAACGCTCCGCTTCTAGACGGAGGCGGATACACGGCGAGCGGAGGTGGCGGTGGCGGCGGCCCACCAGGGACGGACGGGAACATGCGCCAAACGTTGACGATCGTGTTCCTGTGCATTCTCTGGTACATCGTGTCCAGCAGCAACAATGTAATTGGGAAGATGATCCTGAGCGAGTTCCCATACCCGATGACGGTGACGATGATCCAACTGACCAGCATCACCGTATACAGCGGCCCGTTCTTCAATCTATGGGGCGTCCGGAAGTACGTAGACATCAGCTGGCGCTACTACTTCAGCTTCATCGTGCCCCTCGCGCTCGGCAAGTTTCTCGCCTCCGTCACGTCTCACATCTCGATCTGGAAGGTGCCGGTATCGTACGCCCATACAGGTAAGATCACCTCACTGCAATCAAAACACTCGTGGAGCATCGAGGGGAAAGGTAGAAAGAAAGGGCAGAGAGTAACTGCGCGCGCCACCAATCCAAAGTAAGCCAGGTTATGCAAGTCGCAGGCTGCGTTGCCGCTAAGAAAAGTGAAAGTTCCAACACGCTGCCCGCGGACATGATGATGAAACGCAGTGCACGGCAGTAATTGTGCGAGTTTCTGCGACGACAAGATCGGTACGTCTTGTGCCAATCTCCAATCACCTAATGCGTGGCTTCTATCAACAACCAACAACGTCCTTGCCGGTTATCTCTGGAATAGTTGCCAGAGGTTCAGTTCAAGCTAGATTACGGTGCAAATGGCACAGTGGCCTTATGTTAGCCATGTCTGGAACGATATTTTACATGCGACATTAATGTTACTAACGTTGGACGCAAGGAGTAGGATATTTCTGGTATTTATAAGACCTAGAAGCTGAGTAGAAAAGCGATTAGATTCTTATGGACAAACGTCTTGTTTAGCTTGAAGGGACAAGCCTCCGTTGGTCCAAATACAAAATCTAAACAAATATTAGCACTTCTCACAAACCCCCTGCCCCCTTGCATTACAGTAAAAGCAACGATGCCCCTCTTCACCGTGATCCTGTCGCGACTAATAATGCGCGAGCGGCAAACGAAGGCTGTGTACCTGTCATTGGTGCCGATCATCGTCGGCGTCGGTATTGCCACCCTGACGGAGCTATCGTTCGACGTGATCGGGCTGATCAGTGCGCTGATCGCGACCATGGGCTTCTCGCTGCAGAACATCTTCTCGAAGAAGGTGCTGAAGGAGACGGGCGTACACCATCTGCGACTGCTGCACATCCTCGGACGGCTTGCCCTGTTCATGTTCCTGCCGGTCTGGATCTACGTCGATCTGTTCAACGTGATGAAGCATCCGTCGATTGTAAGGCCGTCTCAGAGAGAGAGAGCGAGGGAGTTCGAACGCTGCCCGTCTTTGCTAATGTTTTTTTTTGTTTTTGGTGTGCAGGTGACGGGAGACTATCGCGTAATTGCGCTGCTCTTCACCGACGGCGTGCTGAACTGGCTGCAAAATATCCTCGCCTTTAGCGTGCTGTCGCTGGTGACGCCACTGACGTACGCGGTCGCGAGCGCTAGCAAGCGGATCTTCGTGATTGCGATCTCGCTGTTCGTGCTGGGGAATCCGGTAACGTGGCTAAATGTGCTCGGCATGCTGGTGGCGATACTGGGCGTGCTCTGCTACAACCGGGCGAAGTACTTTGCTCGCCGCCAGGAGACGCTGCTACCGTACACGTACAAGGAGTCGGCCGGTGGTCCGAACATCTCGTCGAGCGCAATGGGCAACGGTGTCGGTGGCGGGAAGCGTTACCAGCAGCAGTATCAGTACGCGCCGCTGAATGCGAATGGCAGTTCGGTGCCGGATAACGTGCTCCTAGCGAACGGCACGTCCACGATGACGTCGCTGGCGGGGTCCGGCGGTGGTGCTCCAACGATCCCGATCACGGTCTCGTCCAGCGTTACCACGCCCAGCAATACCACCAACGGACGGCTACTGTTCGTCTAGAGCGCGCCATCTCCCACGCCAATCGCGAAGGGCCAACTAATAGCAAATTATTACCTAGAAGAAGGGAGAGTTTAGTAATTTATAAAGTAAATAGAAATAGAGAGGGAGATAAGCAAATGGGGGGAAACAAAAAATACAGACACAAAAGACGTAGTGGCCCTCCTAGCTTCGGCAAGTGGGACACAGAACATTGTAATATAAAACCCAACACGCGTAGATGCGGCAGTGGAGCTAAGTATTAATTGTAGCGAAATGAAGAAGGGAAGGACACTGCGCATGTATTATTACAACCTCCCCCGTCCTTCTCCCCACTCCCGCTTGGGCGAAACGGCAACACAAAAAGGGCATGAGGTGGGCAAAAACTGATTCCCGTCTTATCCTTCCTTCTCATTCGCTTGTACATAGTTAGGAGTGTAGGGCTTAGTGGGGCTTTTTGGGCTAAGCATATTTTCGGACGGGCGCCACTTGGTTTTAATTCATTCGTCCATTTATCTTTCTCCTTCCTGCACTATCGAATATCGTATTGTATTCCTATTATTGTTACTATTTGTTTCGTATTCAATTCAAGCAATATTCGATGGTAAAAGCCTTGCGGAGCGGTTAGCCCGGTTTGCGCCCATGCGCGTACAAAAATCACAAATGTCCTTCCAACGTTCTGTTTTCGCTCGTACTCTCTTGTGCTCCTTTGTTCGTTTATGTTATTTTTTAAAATCTTCCATCCGCACAGCCGTATGGATGGATGTAAACCCAACGAATTTACTTGTTATAATATCCTTGCCAACGTTCACTTTTCCCCCAAACGTTCCAAACAGAACATACACACACAGAGGCGGTAGCGAGTTCGTTTATATTTCCCCTTGCAAAACGGATGTTATTTAAATGATGTTAAAAATGCTTCGCAAACAAAGCAAAAATGGAAAAAAAGAAACGACGACAGAAACAATGAGCGAATAAATGTTACTGAAGATTGGCTAGTTTGGGTGAGTTCCGGTGTTTCTTTCTAGGGCGTGTTTGAGTTGCAGGTGTTGTAGCGTAACATTTATTTGTTGTAACTTACAGATGACTTCCTCGCCGACGCATTAGGCTCCTCTCGAGCGTTCGTTCGAGCGAATCACCATACTAACCGTGTATCTACATGTGCCCTAATCTAGCTGCGTTCTGGCAGAAGGAATAAAAATGGAATAAAACAAATATAACCCTGTAACGTTTCCGACAACGTACACGTTGTGTCGATTGCGTTGGAACCAGCCAAGTGGCGGGTGTCTACTGCAGCAAAGAGGCGGCAAAGATCTGGCGCAGGATGTGCGGCAGCTGGTCGAGGTCCATGCAGACGAACGCCTTCCCGGCGGTCATGTTCTCCGCAACCACCTTCGCCTCGTCGTCCAGGCTGCCGATGAAGATGACGTACGCCTGGACGCGCGGTGACTGTCGCGCGAGAGCCGCGTTGAGCTTCCGTGGCGTGATGCCGTACCGGGCGAGGTTTGCATCGCTCAGCACGATCACGATCGCCTCGTCGCAATCCTCCCGTGCCAGCTCGTCCACCGCCTGCTCGGTCGCCGCGAGCGTGTGGTCGCCGCTCCAACAGAACTGCGCATGCGCGTGCATCATCTTGATCGTCTCCAGACGCCGCTTCGCGTCCTTCGGCGGGTTGTTCTCGCTCACGAACGGCACCGCGACCGCCTCCCCGCTGTGCCCCACGATGTCGTACCGGATTTTGCCCTCGAACCCGTCGAACGCTTCCATCACCATGACGGTCGCCTCCAGCTCCCGGTCGAGCCGGCCGTCGTACCCGTTGAAGCGATACATCGACCCGGACACGTCCACCACCAGCTTGAGTCGCTTCGGTTTCTCCTGCGGGGCGCCCGGTTCCGGGTCCTGCTCGGCCCGCTGCTTGTAGATCGCCCGCTCGCCCGTCAGCCCCTCGACCAGCTTCGTGTCGTCGAGCTCGCCGGCGCTCCGGTGCTTCTGCCACTGGCGCTCCTTCGCCCGGGCCTGCAGCGCCTGCAGCGTGATGCGCAGCTGCTGCACCTGCCGTCGGACCGGCTCCGCGTACTGCTCGTACACGCCGTGCTCGTACGGACTCATCTGGATCTCGCGCAGCCGCTCCTCGAACGCTTTCCGGTTCATCTCCCGGGCCGCCTGCTTCACCTCCTCCGGCACGCCCGCCTTTTCCGCGTCCGACAGTTGGTGCACCTTGTGGCCGGCATCGAGCCGGTATGGGCCACCCTTTCCCCCGAGCCCGGCCGTATCCCGACCGCCGGTTCCACCCGCCCATGTATTGCCGCCCACGTGCGGGTCGTTGTTCGGGTCGACCTTGCCGTGCTTCGGCCCGGATACGCCCTTCCCGCTCGTGCTGCGCACCGTCAGCTGAAGGTGGCGCTCGCGGCGCTTCGCCGCCAGCGCCTCGCAGCCTTCTGCGTATGCATCGATCGGCAGACCGTGCCGTAGCAGCACCGCCGTCACCTGGTCGAGCGTTTCCGGCGCATACCGATCGTAGTCGAGAACGTTACCGATTACCTCCGCCAGCGCGTCGTCCGGAAAGCGCTGTAAATGGCGCACGATCGCGACGACCTCGCGCGTCGAGTACGGATAGTGCAGCGTGCCGGCGTCCGCCATCTCGCGCAGCTCGGCAAACGCCCCGACCAGCTGGCGGATCGTGCCGAGCGGCACGGACGGTCCGTACTGCTGCAACAGGAACAGCTCTGACTCGGGCAGCGGATTGTCGACCGCGTGGCACGCGAACAGATCGCCGAGCGCTGCAAAGAAATCGTTCCCGAGGAAGGGAAAGCCGGGCCGGTTGGCGAGCACGACCAGGCGGAAGTCGGGATGCGTGGGCAGAAAGGCGTCCGAGGACGTGGGTGGTACCGCCGAAGCCGGGCAAATCTTGCGCCCATCCGACAGCAGCATCTCGCCGTTTTCGACGAGCGTCTTCAGGATGCAGGTGACGTGAACGGGGGCTTTATCCGCTTCGTCCACCACCAGTACGTGCCCGTACCGGACCGCTTTCACCAGCGGCGAGTCCTCGTATTCGATTCGCCCGTCCCGCACCGTCGCCTGCAGCGTCAGCGACTGGACGGTCGTGTCGCGGTGCAGCTGAATGTACTCGCGCGGCCGTCCCATCAGCTGCAGCAGCCGATCGATGATTTTGTTCTTCCCCACGCCCTGGTTGCCGACCAGCAGCAGATGCTCGCCGAGCAGGAAGTCCTGCAGCAGACGCTCCATCAGCCGCAGATGCTGCGGCACGTCGTAGAACACGATATCCGGGATTTTGCTGATCGCCTCGGTCCGGTAGCGGGGCACACTCGTCCGTCCGATGCGCATCCGCTCCTCGTCCACCGCCACCGTCACTGGTGGACGCGTGGCGTCCTCGTGACCCGCACCACCACCGCCGTACCCGGTCAGACACTGACGCATCGCACCGTCCAGCACGCTCCGCGGCAAGCTCGGCATGAACTTGCTCAGGAACGTCGCGTGCAGTATGTCGGCCGCCGTTTCCTGCCCATCGCCGTCGCCGTACTGCTGCAGACGGCGCGCGATTCGCAGCAGCTGGCGGGTGGAGAGGTTAGCCGCGAGCGACTGCTTCACTGGATCGCCGCTCGTGCGGAGATGATGCGCGAGACGCAGGATCTGCTGCATGGTGTCACCGATCGGACCGTACAGTGTGTCCAGCACGCTGCGCTCCTCCTGCTCGCTCAGGCCACGCACCTCGTGGAATAGGAACAGGCTGAGCGTTTCGGCGCTGATCCACGAGCCGCTCCGGCCGCTACTCTGTGCTGGCTCGGCCAACGCGATGATGCGGAACCCGGGATGGATTCGGAGGAGGCCACGCTCGGTGAGATCGACGTCGCTGCCGGCGGCTTCCTGTAGTTGGTCATAGCGTTCGTGCGCTACCAACCGCCGCCCATCGTACAGCTGCAGCTCGCGGTCGTGCACGAGCCGGTGCAACAGCCCGAGCGTGCTATGATGCAGCCGATGGATCCCGTCCAGTACGATCGCGTGACCGGCCTGGGCCGCTAGCAGCAGCGGCGAGTCCTGCCACACGGTGTCACCGTTCAGCCGCGTCGTACGCTTCTGCAACAGATCGCGTGCCGTCATGTCCTGGTACAGCACCATCGCCTCGAGCTGCTGATCGTTCAGCCGGTGGCACAGCTGCTCGGCCAGGATCGATTTGCCGCAGCCTTTCGGACCGATCAGGCAAACGTCCGCCACGGCGATCGTTTGCAGCAGGTCCGCCATCAACGCGCTCTGGTAGGGTGTGGCGATGAACGGCTGCCGTTTGGCGGCCACCGCACCGCTCTCGCCGGCAGCCACCGTAAACTCGATCGGTGCCGTTCCTCCGCTCAACCGAACGCCCAGCGTGCGGTCGTCGCGCTTGTCAACGCTCACGACCTCGAGGCGCGACGCGCCCGTCGCTTCGTCAAACCGCAGCGACTCCATCAATCCAGTCACGTACGAACAACCTTCCCGCTCGAGAAACACACCGTACGGGTAGAGTCGTCCGAGCAGCTCCACCTCCGATAGCGCGCCATTATTGCGCAGCAGCAGGCCCGCGTACCGCAGGTTGTCAAGCGGGAAGTCGGGCAGCAGGGCGGTCGCGGACTGGATGCCGAACCCGAACGACACCAGCTTGGTGAGGACGTCCGGGCGGGTGAGATTGGCACCGGCCAGGGCCTTCGCCTCGGTCAACACCTCCACGTACGGCAGCTCGGGGATGTCACGAGCCTGGAAGCGGGAGCGCAACGGAGGATCGAGCGGGGAACCGCGGTACCGCGGCACGGGAAGGCCGAGTGCCACGACACGAAACTTTTCCGACACGCGCACCAATCCCCACCGGTCGAGTTGTTCGCGGCTATAGCGCTGGAATGGTGCGAAATTATGGGAAAATCCGTAACTCGAGCATTAACAGGAGAAGACGCTCCATAACTCACTCACCTCCAGCAGCGCGTCGTAGTTCTTGGCCGCGATCAGAAACCGGCCATCCTCCAGATGCATCTCCCGGTTCTCGAGCAGATTATTCAGTATCGGTAGCACGTTCCGCTCCGTCTTCTCCACGCCCTCGATCAGCAGCAGGCGGCCCTCGATTGCCGCCCGCACCGCGCTCTGGCTATGGTACGACGCGGTACCGTCCAGTATCTCGCGCCGCTGTTTCAGGTCACTTTCGGTTGTGTCGCGGTTCAGCAGGATGTACTCCACCTCCCGGCGCGTCAGTTCCGAATACTGCATCACGATCCGACGTCGCAAACCACCGGGCCGCCCAAGCAACAGAATATCCTGGCCGAGCTTATCCTTCTGGAGCATCCAGCGCAGATGGTGTAGCCGCGTCTGGGAGAGGGCCGGCGCGCCGGTCTCATCGAGTGGGACTGCAAAACGGAACGTGGAAAGTGAGCCCATGCAGCGAACAACAGAATGAGGTGCATCCGCCTACCGTAACCGGTCGGTACGAGTTCCGGCCGCTGGGGCTGTTCGATTTCCTTCTCGACGTCATCGATCTGGACCGTGCCGGTGGTGGTCGTGGAGCAGGCGCGGGTCCACGCGACACCGGCCGGGGTCACCGTCGGTTGCTGGTGAGCCAGGATGCGCCGCAGCACGTTAATGCGCCGGACGGTCTGTACGTTGCGCTGCATCGTTACACAGGACTTGGATAAGGGCTCAATCTAGCGCTGCTCCGATGATAGTTGCTGGGGTCAAAGTCTGTTCCACCGGTTGCGTGTACATCGTCCGTCGTGGTTTTGATCACGCACTGGGCGACGGTGCAGGTTTGTGTTGTTGTTTGGTATTTTGGCAGCTGTTTTTGACAGATTGGGCAAGGTGTGTGGAAATTAGGCACATTCCACTTCGTCCACAGTGTTGCTTTTGGAAGAATATTACAAGGACGACGGAAGATTTGGAAGCATATCAAAAGTATCGTATATGTACGACAATATTTTGCAGTAGAAGACTTGGTTTTTATCAAAATCTCAACGCATTGTGTCCATATGATGCAATAGCAAAACAATAACAAGTGGTGAGTTCACACCGCGATGGTGCATTCCAAGGTCGATACAGTAATTGAAAACGTCATTTAGGTCTTTTCGCTGGTGTGAATCGTCCCACACAAACGCAACTATCAGAGTGGTTGTTTTCCTCGATCCGCTCCATAATAGATTAACACCAGCCGTAATCTGACATGTGAAGTTAGAACGGCACGCTGCTCCGAATTTAAGTAAATCTAACGCTCTCCCGACACAGCGCCGACCATGACCATTCCGTAAACGAAGACTGCAACCTTTTACATGTTATATCGTACACACATACATACATATCGTCTCAAAACCTTGTGAAACGAATCACCCAATAGGGCGAACAGTGCTGCGATTCAACCTTGCTATAGCAACACATCAGCAGTCTCCCTGCGGTAATAAACAAAGGCATCGTGGCTTCGCGAGGATAATTCGAAATAACTAAACAAGCGAGCAAACAGTGACTGAAGTGCAGGTGTTGCTTAATCTACCGCATTTGAGAAAGAAAGTTTTCCGAACAAGCTGCACTTAGTAAACTCTTCGAGTGGTTAGTACATGAAACATTCTACTTTGCTGTGCCTTACTGATCTATTCATTTTGTCATCACAGATTGCCCTGCAGCCATGCCGATTAACACCCGTGAACTGCTCGAAGCCGTGGGTGTTCTCACCGACAAAGAGTCGATGCGGGTGACGTTGAAGAGTAGCGTCAAAGGTGCGACAATCGCCGGATCGTCCACGTTCGTCGGCGGACTACTGGCCGGACCGATCGGTCTATTCGTCGGCAGTGCGCTCGGTGGTCTAGTCGCATACACCATGACGAGCGGTCAGTTTAAACCGGTCAGCCATATAATCCGGCACGATTTGTCCGTGCGCGAACAGGAACAACTGAAGGAGCGCATCGTGCACGCTCTGAGCGAGTTTAATCCAATCGATTTGATCACCATCCTGTCGTTACTGGCTGGGAACGCTGCCGCTCAGAAGCTCGTCCTCTCGACGGTCGTGTCCTTTCTGACGAGCGAAATGCGCATGGAAATTATTGACTGACGCGGGAACACTAGGTGCGTGTTAGCCGTGATGCATAGGTGTTAACGTTTGCGGAAGGTGCCTTACCTGCCGAAAGTTTATTCGGCCGGATTTTTGTTATGTGCTAGTGATTAGAGGTTTTAGAACAATAAAAAACAATTTTTAAACACCTCATTACGGTAAGAGGCACGCGGTAGTTCGTAATCCCGATGTGATAAGGCTCTCCAAAGCAACGAAATTTGTCTGACAGATTTTAGTCTTCCAGAAGCAAAAAAAAACACGAACAAGCAAGGAAATACGAAAATGGAATGAAATACAATTTTGAATTATTTTTATGAAGTAAACGAACGTGTATCCGAGTTCCTTACCTTACGAATATCAACCATGGCAATTTTAAGAATATTTCTTTCGCTCGTTCTTCATGTTTTCATGCTCGGTGAAACTGGGTAGTTATTTTTAAAAACATGAGTAATTATTTTTTCCGTTTTTGGTTTGCCTGTCTTGCATGTTTGTTGTTAGTTTTTTTTACATATTTTTGCCTTGGTTTCCTCATTATGCCTTAATTTGGGTACGATTAACTCTCGCGGAATCTCTCTCTCTCCTCTCTCCAACCGCCCCCTTCCTCCCTCCCTCATAAGCTTTAGAAAGGATCTCACAGATCACACTGTAGTTATTGGTTTTATGTGTTTTAGCGGTATACCAAAAGATACAGTTTATGTTACGTGTACTTGCAATTTACACAGTAATGACTACGCGAGCACAATACACACACATGCAAGCAGGACACACAGAGACGCAGCGTGATACATGAGACGATGCAACACATACGGCAAAATAATATCACATGGGAATATTTTCTATCGTAAGCACCCTTTTCTACAACATAATTAGGTAACGAATAATTTGTTTTTCTTTTGTAGAAAGCTAAAATACCATAAAATGTATCAAAAAAGAAAACAAAGAAATATATGCTCCCAAAACAAACACACCCACTCCATTCCGCGGTAATTAACGTAATCGAATAAAAACAAACTGTTGCGCCGCAGAAGGAATTTTCTGTGGCAAAGAATAAAATATCCTGGAGCGCTCTTTAGCAGATAAAGA
>JXWZ01005481.1:0-27111 GCA_000956215.1 Anopheles farauti No. 4 | reverse complement strand
AAACTTAATTTGTACCACAATTATTGCTTTTCTATACTGAACACACTTTGCAGATTTTTCTAGGTCCATAGTTAGAATGTATATTTGGCGTTTTTGCTTTTACAACCCCCGCCGGTGTACGCAGCACTACGGAGACCAATCGAAAGAAAACGAATCGGACGCCTGCACGCGCCACCACCAAACGAACGAGGTCCGCTGTTTCTTGCTTCGAGTGGCGCGGAAAGGCGGAGTCATCCTGGGCGTCCCGCTGTCGAAAAGGACCTTCGCACGAGCCGCCTCATCGCAAACGCCGCAAAAGCGCACACAGGGAGGGAAAATCGTGGGAAACCAAATAGAGGTTCGGTTCACACATACACGAGACCGGCACGCGCGGCACCCCATCAGAGTGTATGGCCAGCGGCGGGGTTGGGCCAATGCGATCGAAGCGAGCGTGCGAGCGAACGAGACGCAAAGCTACGAAGGGTGTGCCTGGAACCGGGTGCGCAGGGAAGATTTTTCCTCGCAGCAAGGGCGTACGGGGAAGGGACGGACAAGTGACGATTGTGAAGCGAACGGCGAAACCGACCGTTCCCACGATTTTTATCGCACCTGCAGAACCACGTACAGGGCGATAATGCCGCTAAGCTCAACTGCGGAGGAGGGCAAGATCCTGAAGGGACGATTGAATTGATGGTTTTGTTTAATTTTTATATTGTTCGTTTCCTGAACGGTATCGTTCATGTGAAAACAAGCAAGAAATATGATCGGAATATAATTTACTGTAGAACAGTGTAATTTACTGTAGAAAAATCAAAATCAACAATATCTAAAATGTACCTATGACAATATCGAAATGAGAGCAGTTTTTGCCATTCCGGTTGATTTTTAATTTGGAATAAAAGAAGCATTTTCTGTATTGTCCTGTTTTTCAGAATCTAAAGCATGATTACTGGATACGGGACGACCATTTAAGGGAAGATTTAATACAAAAGTAGTTAAGTTGTTGTATTGGTCGGCAGCAAAAAATTGTCTTCTAAGGCACCTTTTGCTTGTGAGTAGAAGTAACTTCCTAAGGACTCTACTGCATCTACACAACTAGAAGAGTAATATGCCAACAGTCCAAACAGTCTTGGTTCCTAGTAATCTTTACTTCGATGTTTTACACGACGTTTAAAAAAAAAAGCTAGCCCAAAATTATTAATTATCCTCCGAAGAAGATATTTCAAAATGATCCTAATGTGCTACGTTCATGGAAATGTCTGTAACTAGGACGTATGAGGATATTGTAATATGCCAGAAAAGAAATGGTCCACAACTAGAAAAGTAATATTTCAGATATCCAAACAGTCTTGACTCCAAACAATCTTTACTTCCATGTTTTACACGACGTTTGAAAATAAAGAACCGGCCAAAAAATACTAATTATCCTCCGAAGAAGATATTGGGTGGAACTGTAGTCTGATATGTATCTTTGGATGCTTTAAGCTGCCCATTGTATGAAACCATTGTAGATGAGGACGTATGAGGATGTTCCCCGATCTTCGTGTTGGTTGTAGGAGTGAAAAGTAAAGTCTGCACGATCTGAACTATCTTTATTTTGGAGGAAATACTTTTGGCAGCTACCCAAACTCAATTTCAAGAAATAGAGAAACAACGTGTAGGGACATAATAGAGGTGGGCAATTTACATTGTCAACTTCTCTATCTTCTCTGTCAACTTACAATCAGCTGATCAGCGACGCCTACTCATCTGAACATCGGGATCTTCTCCCACAAAAAAAAACTCCCAGTAACGTGCAGCTTAAGACGTCTCGTTGGGCCAAGGTCAAGTGCCGGCCTGCCAGATCCACCACCTGCCGGCCAAAAGAAGGCAACAAGTGTGGGCCCGCAGCACTGGGAGCCAGTGGCTTCCCTGGAGCGGAAACGTTTTGCGCGTGGCACAACGCGTTTCCGTGGGGGCCACACGCCAGTCCACACGTGGCCAGTCTCAGCCTCCCTCCCGGCGAGCCCATCGCCTAGCCATCCGTTCGTCCGTCCGTGTGTCGCACACGTTTCACTCGCGTGTCATCGTTCGTGGCGTCGTCTTCCCTTCTTTCGCCCGCATGCTCTCTCTTTCTCTCGCTTTCTCCCTCGCTTCCCATCACTTTTATGCTGCGTTAGAAGCATACCTATGTGTTCATCCAGTGCTGCGAGTGTGGTGGGGGAAGCGAACCTTTCGCCATTGGCCGCGCTGCATGAACACGGTTTCTCCGCTCGGGTTTCTCCGCTTTCGGCAGCATAAATGCAGCATAAACCGTGTGCTCTTCTCCTCCCCGCACGCCACGGTTCCCGCCGTGCGTTCATCCGCACCGACCCTTCCCTTTTCCGGTACGAACGAACGAACGGTTGTGCGCGTGTGATGGCAGACGAAACGGAGGGTCGCGTGGCGTTCGTGCGTCCACGAGAGCACAGGATCTGGTGCGGCATCATGCATTGCATGCGCTCGGCGTACGCTCATTAAATCAGTCGGACGCCGCTTACGCACATGACAAGTCACGTGTGAGTCGTCGTCGCCCCCGGAAGAGACCAAACCGGTCGCCAAGTGCTACGGGCACCGATCTTTGGCTGCTTTTGGTTGCGAATTTTTCTGCCAAGTGTCGCCCAAACCCCGAACCGAATCATCCCACGCGCGCGCCGGAGTGATAGATAACAATTAGTGCACCAGTGTAACGTTGGCATCAAGTGTGAGGAAGCATTTTTCGAAAGTGAGCACAAACACTAAAACCAAAAAAAAAAACAAGTGAATTATTTATCACGTAAAGACGGCAACACGATCGGGTGAAGATGGAGCATCATCTGCCACATCACCATCCGCACCATCATCACGGGACGCCCTTGCACTGGGGGTACTCGACGGCGACGACGCCGAGTGCCACCTCGACGCCGACGCACGCCGGCCACAACACGTGGACACCGCCGTCGTCCAAGGGCCACAAGCGCACGCTCTCCGAAAGCGACTGCGAGGATCTATACTCGGAGGAATCGTCCAAGGAGCAGTGAGTATTCACACGCTGGGCAAGTGGGTGGTGTATTGCGCAAGTGTACAAATCAATCGGTGCGTGGTGTAAACAAAATGGATGCGATGTTTTCATGGTGCGGTGACTGAGGGAAAGTGAGAGTGGAGGTGACTTCCAATTTTTTTGAAATAATTTCTACGATTAAATTTGGACATCATTTGGGCATTCCCGAAAGTGTGTGACATTTGGATTTGTGTCACTTTTCAAAATTACCTACTAATACCATCATAATCAGCATCATCTGGAAAAGTCAATGACACGTTTTTACCTTGAAAACTATCGTAGTAGGCTAGCAACGAAGCATGCGTATGTGGCGATATTCCGTCCAAACGGGAAATTTCGTTGTTCTCACGCAGTGCACTGGCCCAAGGACACCCCTATCCGATTACGAACGCAAACACCGGAACCTATGCGCCTTCCTTCGCCACACAAATTAATTACCTGCATTAAAAATAAAAAAAAAAAAAACAAAAAAAAATGTATCTCACCTCACGTGTTTTTTTTTTTTCTTTTGCTTTCATATTTATCCTCCGTTTTTTCCCACACGCCTGCTACGCTCATCACAGCACGTCACCGGGCGAATCGGACAGCTGTCAACTGCTCAGCCGCAAGCGGAGGCGCGGCGTGATCGAGAAGAAGCGTCGCGATCGCATCAACTCCTCGTTGACCGAGCTGAAGCGGCTCGTACCGAGCGCGTACGAGAAACAGGGCTCGGCGAAACTGGAAAAGGCCGAAATCCTTCAGCTGACCGTGGACCACCTGAAGGCGTTGCATGCGCGCGGTAAGTACGGCTGGATTTACCCGTTCGCTGGGAGAAATCGGAGATCCTGGATCCTGACTCCCCTCACCCACCCCAGGTTGGAAAGTATCAACTGTCGGCACAGCATCATCCCCGTTTTTTGTACCGATCGATCCATCCGTCGAAATGGCCCGGTCCCAGCAACGCCGCTTACAATCAACTCGCCCAAAAGACGGGACGTGCCTATTTCGGGGTGTCTAATTAACCGCCGTCACTTGGGCGATGGTTTGGAACGTTTCAGCAAGGGAAAAAAACCTTCGGTGCCGCATATATTTCTGCTTCCGACAACGACATCCGGTGGTGGTGTCCTGTTCCCTTTTTTTTTCTCTCTCGCCGGTTTCTTCTACCTTCTTTCGGCGAGAACCTTGAAGAGGGTACCGCTAGGCAAGCGCCTATTGTCGTCGAGATCCTTTTTGGAACGTTGAAAGGCCCTACTTCCGTGGGGTTTCCCACGGTTTCGACTTCATTGTTTGCTTGTGTGTGTGTGTGTGTCCGTGCGCTTGCATATGTGTAAATATGAGAAGGTCCCAAGTGAACAACCCATGTGCACTGAACTGGAAAAAGACATGCTGGACGTAAGTCGCCGCACTGGATCACGTTACGCAGCGGACCATTAAGTCAAGTTGTTCTGCGCAGTTGTTGTGTAATGTTTGCAAACATCTGTGAGGAAGCGAAAACTTACGCGTGAGTAGAAGCGTGCACAATGCATGTGAAACTGGTGTCTTCCACTAACGTGTTCTATCTCAGTGTCCGCGACTAGTGGCGTGTTTACATCCAACACGCCACACTCGAAAATGACACTTCTTCACTGGCATCACTGTTCTAATCAATCGAAACCCACACTATCCCGCTCGACTGTCACTTGACTTGTGGAGAACAGTGGTAAGCGAGGCGGTAGGCAAATAAACACACACTGCCCGAGCAGCAGCAGCAGCAGCAACAGGCAGGCAGGCAGGCAGGCAGGGGGTTTGCGTTAACAGGTCTCAATCACACGATAAATATCAATTTATCGGCACACACATACCCGGAGAGTGGCGTGAGCGGAAGAGATTGTGTAAAAAAGATGATTGAGCCTCGTTCCGTGTGCATTAGAAAAGTAGGCTGACTAATGCACACCACACACACACACACACACACACACACACACACACACACAGCTGAAGAGACAGTGCACACTTTGATCCATCATCGGTCTCCAAAACTTTGCCCTGCCAGTGCGTGCGTTTGTGTTGGTTTCGCCGAAAAAAAAAATAAAACTACTTACACCCGGTCGCAGAACTTTCCCACGCCATTACACCCGAGAACCCCTCCGGTAGTTCTGCATCAAGAGGCACACCGGAGGGTCTCGCCACGCAATTCACTCATACAGCAAAAGCCGCTGCCTGAAAGTGCGGACACACCGAAAGCGGGAAGGAGGAGGAGGAGGTGTAGCCTCCGTGCCAGTGTTTTGGTTTGTTTTTAGCAGCTCTTCTCCATATGATCCGGACGGAACGGAACGGCACGAAAACCCCGTAAAGGGTTCTACGCTAGGCGAGGGTCCCGAGTGTTGGTTGCTGGTGCTGCTATTATCGTTCGCGCACGGAGATGATTTAATCCCCCTTGCATGGAAAAAAAATAGAGGAAGTCAACAGGAACAAGGGCTAGGGATGGGTGAAACGGTGGAGGGAGAGGCACAAACTCTACAGTGAGTGTTAATGCGCGCCGCGCCAGTAGTGGATGATTGCGTCCGACGAGGAGGATGATGATGATTCCATATATGAGTGGGGTTTGCGAGGGCGAAAACGTTCCCACACACATCAGCGCGTACGGGTCCGCATTGGTCCGGAACGGCGGCGTTCTATGTGGTGGTTGTGGTGGTGGTGTGGCTGTTATCCTTACGCCCGGCGAGCCTGTTTTTAATCGCACCGACGTTATTAGGGGCGACCGTGAGAGCGCACGTTTCCGTGAGTTTACACGCCGCACACCGCACTTTGTTTGGGCAGGCGAACCAGCAGTGGGTTGCTGGTGGGCGGGGGGAAGCAAAATGACTTCTTAATGCCTATTTTATTCACGCTTAGGGACACTCATGGGCAGGGTCCTTGCTGATAGGAACATATTCGCCAGTTCGTTCGCTCAAGTGAATTAAAATTAATCATTCGTCGCCTACTTTGTTTATCGTTACCGCAGGACTTGACGATGCCAGCTACGATCCGCAACGGTTTGCGATGGACTACCACATCATCGGGTTTCGGGAGTGTGTGGCGGAAGTGGCTCGTTACCTCGTCACGATCGAGGGTATGGATGTGCAGGATCCGCTCCGGTTGCGGCTGATGTCACACCTTCAGTGCTTCGCCACCCAGCGCGAGCTGTCGTCGAAAGCGAATGCCGCTGCGGCTACCAGTCCGGGTTGGTCGCATAGCAGCAGTACGGCGTACCCGGTGGCGGCAGCAGCAGCCGCCGCAGCCGTTGCCTACCCCAGCACACACCACGGCACCGGTGGCTACTATCCGCACCCGCATCAGAACTACGGCCCACCGCAGAGTGCGACCGCACCGTACATTCCACAGGTGGCAACCATACCGCCGCCACACGAACATCTGCATCAGCAGCAACAACAACAGCAGCAGCAGCAACAACAGCAGCAACATCACCAGCAGCAGCAGCAGCAGCTGTCAGGACATCCAACTGGTGCCTCATCAGCGGCTACGGCTGCCATCTACGCCACGAGTGCGCCACTGCACGAGCTGTACAGTAGTCAGCACGACTCTGCAACCGCCGGTCAGCAGCAGCAATCGGACCAGGGACAGCAACAGCAGCAGCAGCAGTCGGCTGCTGGCTCCTCCAACGGAGCACCGACATATACGGAGCTGTCCAACCACAACCCAAACCGTGGCCATTCCGCGTACGGCAATCCGCAGTACCCGGTGAGCACCTCGACGCACGGCTACAGTGCGTCCACCAGCTCGACGTACAACGCGGCGGCCAAACCGTACCGCCCATGGGGTGCTGAAATGGCTTGCTGAAAAAGTTCCTTGTGGTGAAAAAATAAGTGTGTTGGTGATTTAAAAAAGTGACGTGAGAAAAAAAAAAGTTTCTTTCCCATACCGGGAATCGAACCCGGGCCTTCTGGGTGAAAGCCAGATATCCTAGCCACTAGACCATATGGGAGGCATGCGAGTGAGCGCTCCCTACGCGTACTGATTCCGCGCACAAATTCTACCAAAGAAAACTGCCATTTCGAAAGGACTCAAGATTTCACGTGAGATTATCCGTTTCATGTATGCCAAAAGCTAGCGAGCAAGTAATCTTACATTCTCAGGATCTAAGTGGCGCGTAAACTACAAACGAAGTCATATCGCAAACGGGGAACCGGTTAAAAGGGGTAGAAGCATCGTTCTAAGCTTTAACTACTACGGGAGTTTTTAAAAAGGTGTCCTTAAAAGAGCGTTTTATTGTACATAGCAGTGTGATTGTGAGTGCGTGAGTGAGATTTTAGCGTTAAGCGAACAAACCCCAAAGCGTGAAGAGAGAAAGATAGCAGATTATTTATTTGTACGATGAATGTGAAACCGGGTACGAACGTTCCAGTAAGGCTTTTAGGCCCCAAGGGTTGGAGAAAATCGCTTTTTATCTAGGAAGACGTAAAGATACGTGTTTTTACCATGTAAGTGAAACCAAATCGAGTCAATTAGCTTTAAGGGAACGGTACTTTTATAAAAGCTATAGTATAGGTAACCGATATCATTGACACCAAAACGAAACGAACGATGTGATTTGTGCAAACAACATTTCAAACAGTGCGACATAGAAACAACTAACGAACCAAACTGGACGCGTTCTCCCACCCGCAGTGGGAAATCGTGTGTCTATTATATATATTATTACATGACAATTTTAAAGCATGCAAAGAAAATTTACAACCGAGCCAAACTTTTATACAAAAAGAAAAACAAACTTTTACAAAACAAAAAAACGTTTTATTATCTTAATTATAAGCGTGATGACACGAATTTCGTAGAAACAATATAAAATGTTGGCTGGAACGGAAAAAATTCAACTCGTCAATGAGTCACCAAGGCACCTTTATTCTTGCAAAACGCAAAGATTCGTTTACATCTCGGCAGCATACTTCAAATCTTCCGTGGTGTGATGCGTGAGGAAATTGGACGAATTTAAGGCTTTTATTTTGAAAATGCTGTAAATGTAAATGTTGCATTCAGTCAATCATTTATTCCCAACACTGCACAAAGCAGCCCATTTCCGGTGTGTATGGTGATAAGAAACGGGTTTCCACCGGGAACACGCGGCCAGCTGCCGGTTCATCGTTCGCAGAGGAAGAATTCAACCCGACGCTCTAACCGGGTCCGCTTGCTCAAACGTCAAAGCGCGCCCGACAGGACGTCTTTGTGTGCGTGTGTGTGTGTGCGCTGTCAGAAAAACGTTCGTCGCATTGGATGCTGTCGTGTGATTTGCCACTTTTTTGCTACTCCTATTATCGGATCCAGCAATTTCACCATCGCTTAAAACTCGTTGCCGATACCGCCACACGGCCGGGGGGAGTGTGTGTTTGTAGGTGTGATACCGATTCGTAGATAGAAAACATAGTCAAAGGCACCGGGACGCGCGTAGAAGATAGTGCGCGACGGAAACGCCGTCAAGCCTCTAACAACAGGAGGCTTTCGCCGTCGTCGTCAGCCCGGTGTGTCCGTGCCAGAATCCAAAGTGGATCATTCCGACGGTGTGACGGTCGCAAAGGTGCCCCCGGGTGGACACGGTGCTAGCGGTTGTTGTGCCAGTGAAAGAACGGTTCCGGTGCTCCGGCGAGGTGCAAAGTTAGCAGCAGCACCAACAACAGCAGCACCAGCAGCAGCAGCAGCATCATCATCATCATCAGCACAGCGACGTCGTCGTCCGCTTGGGGGCGACAGGTGACAGCGCTGAAGGTTGTGCGACGTCGAATCGGCCGTGCATTCCAGAGTTCCAGCTCACCGGCACGTTGGCACGTAGAGAGGAGACCGTGCGGGCGCAATGTCGGATTCGTTCTTCGGCTTTGATGCGTCACTTCCCGGCGAGGACGATGATGGTGGAGGTGGCGGACGTAAGAAGAGAACGGGCGGCGGTGGGCGCGTGCTGGGCGGTGGCAGCGGTGGCCGCGGTTCCGACTCGGAGGAAGAGTACGATGCGCTCAACGATGAAACGTTCGGGCAGGCGCGGGAAGACGATTGGGAAGATTTGCACGAAAATCTCGTGCGACTTGATCAGCGGGAGGGAGGCGACGGGGATTCCGGTCCGGACTCGGATCTCGACATAAACTTCTCCTCCGTCGGGATCGATAACTTCGAGCTGGACAATGATACCGAGCCGGAGGCCCGGTTGCAGCTCGATCCGAGCGTGTGGACAATGCCTAGCAAGCCGGAAACGCCACGCCATCATCCGATACCAGCGGTCGTTCCGGCGACCATGCAGCCGCCCCCGGTTGTTCCCAATCCCCAAACGCCACTTCCGACGGGTAAGTAGGAAGCGCTTGCTTCATCATACATCAACAATAGCGAAGCAAAAACGACACTTCACCCTCTACCTTCTCTTTCCAGACCGCTTCGGGGGGCCACCGATGGGGGGGCGGTTTCCGACTCTTCCAAACACGGGCTTGCGTATCGCCTCGTTGGAAGAGATCGAGCAGAA
This sequence comes from Anopheles farauti No. 4, assembly GCA_000956215.1. Taxonomy (NCBI): domain Eukaryota; kingdom Metazoa; phylum Arthropoda; class Insecta; order Diptera; family Culicidae; genus Anopheles; species Anopheles farauti No. 4. The sequence continues at coordinate 17,617 of JXWZ01005481.1, read as the reverse complement.
CATGATCAAGCTGCAGCAGGAGCAGATGCGTCGCGGCATGACCCCATTGCCGCGTCCACCGCCTGGCTTTCCGCAACCTTCCGGGGCGGGTCAACCACCGCCCCCAATGCAACCCGGCCAACCCGGACCTCCTTCCGGGCCGCTAATACACCGACCGCTTCCGATGCCGATCGGCTTTCCTGGATCACCCGGCTTGATGGGTGCTCCTGGTGGTGGTGGTGGTGGTGGTGGGGGACCACCGCCACTCTTTCCACCAACAAACATGCCACCACCGAACACGGGTGGTCCGTTTCCATTTCCGCTCAACTTTCCGGGTGGACCCGGTCAGCAGCCAAACACCAACAATAACAACAACCTCAACAGCATCAGCAATAACGGGGGTAACAACAACATCAACAACAATAACAGCACTAGCAACAACAACAACAATAATGCCAGCTTCAGCCAGCGGCTGGTGGAGGAGATCCAGCAGAACCACCCGATGTTGCCCCACTATCGCCAGCAGCCACCTCCCGGGGGTCCACCGTTGCCGATGGGTGTACCGCCGCCCGGTCAGCCACCCGGCGGTGGTGGTGGTCCGATGCCACCGATGCCACCGCTAGGGGCAAATTTCAAGCACCCATTTATGGCGCACCATCCGGCGTTCGGTCCGAACTGGAATGGGCCGCCACCGCCCCATCATCCCCATCACGGGGGACCGCACCATCTTCCAGGATTCCCCGGGCATCATTTCCCGCCGCCGCCGCAGCAGCAGCAGCAACAGCAAGGGCAAGGACATCATCCGCAACAACACCATCAATACGGTCATCATCAACAGCAGCTGCAGCAACAGCATCATCATTCGCATCACCACCAACACCATCTCCATCCCCACCCGCACCATAATCACCATCATCAACAACAGCAACAGCAGCAGCACCACCATCACCACAACAATCGTTTGCAAAATGGCAAACAGAACCGGAACTACGAGTATGACGAGTACGCGAACATGATGAGCGACCGGGCGAAGAACTGGCTGCTCGGCATTCAGCTGTCTCAGTTAAACAAGGACACGGCCTACTACAACGATTACTACTTCTGCGTGATACGCGACCGCAAGGACCGGGAGCGGGGTGCGGAGCGTGAGAGCAAAGCTCACAAGGACAACACGTTCTACCATCCGTTCAGCCAGCAGCAGCAGCAGCAGCAACAGCAGCAACACTGGAACGGGATCGGTGGCCGGGAGCGTCGCAATTCGGAGAATTCCACCAAGGACGGCATCAAGGAAGTGCCGCGTCGCTACAAGTTGGTGCAGTTCGAAAACTCGCTCGGCAAGCTGCAGTGCGGTAGTGTGATTGCGCCACGCAAAATCATCGATCAGGACGTGGTGGTCGATCGTAACGCGACGGATGGTGGTGGTAGTGGTGGTGGAGGTGTTGTTTCTGCGGCGGGTGCCGCCGGTGCTACCGGATCGGGTGGTGGTGCAGCTACGGCAGCTTCGGCTAGCGGTGCTGCTGCCGGAACCACCACAGCAAGCGTAGTTCCGGGTAGTTCCGATTCCGTGCACAATCAGCGCCGCTCGCGTCAAATTCTGTTGCACGTGGAAAATCTGTACCGGTTGATGTTGCGTCTCGAGGACATGTCGAACCAGCTGGCGATCGAGGCCAAGCAGCAGATGAAGGAAAAGCGCGCCAAGGAGCGGCTGTTGGCACAGGAAAAGCTTCAAGCCAGCGGTGGTACGGACGAGCAGAACAATGTGAGCGGTGGGACGGCGCAGCTTGCTCCACCGCCAGCAACACCCGTGTCCGAGGTGGAACAGGACACGGTCGAGAATCTGCTCGAACGCATCCTGCCCGGTGTGAACGGTGAGGGTGTCCTGCGGCTGCTGTCCGTGCGCAAGGGCAAGTTGCTGCTGACGCGCATTCAGAAATCGCTCGCCAAGCACACGGCCCGTTGGACCGTTTGGTGTACGGTGCTCGGTACGCTCGTCACGCTACCGAAGCGTGATCGGGAGGACGCAGAAGATCAGCTCAGCCCCCTGTTCGCCGAACTGGAGTTGCACGTGAAGTACGCACAGCCGGCCGATATGCTGCCACTGTTCGAGACGCTGCTCAACACGGATCAGCTGCTCCCGCTCGTGCCCCGGTGCAAGTTCCTGCTGCTCACGATGCTCACGCTGATCGCCCAGATGGAGCAGCTGGCTGAGGGTGACGAGGCGTTGAAACAGGCCGCCTTGGCGACAACGCAGAACGGTGAGGAGAAGGGAGAACCGGCCGCTTCGCCACGCCTCATCTGGAGCCGGTGGATGACGCTGCTGCGCGAGCTGGCACGGGTGCTGGACGGTCCGGTTGTCCCTAGCAGCAAACCGCACAAAATTCTCCTCAAGCTGGACGCGTCCTGCGGCAAGGTGAAGCAGCTGCGTGCCCACCTCCAGCGGCATCCGGAGCTGGAGCTGGAGCGGAAGCTGCAGGCCATCGTGTCCATCATCGATGCCGGTGCCGGCGGCCCGTCGTCCCTCACAGCAGCCGTGGATGATGAAGGCAAGAAATAAGCAATTTGTTTTGCGTGTAAGTTTGACGCGATCAAAGGTGGCGGTGGAAATCTGTTGGTGTGCGTTTGCAAAAGTGGGATAGAGAGCTCTGTGCTGTTTAATTTACTTTTTCATTATATTTTTTGTCATTTTATTTTCTAACGTTTTTGTACGCTTCTTTTTGTGGTTTCTTTTTTTTCATAAGTTTTACTATGTTTTTTTTCTACTTTACGTCGCCTTGGTTGGCAAAAAGTGCAACCGGTGGGGATGTGCGCTTTCTTTTTAATTTGTACGAAACATTATACCCCATTAAAATTCCTGAACTTTTGTTTTGCTCTCCTCACCGCCACACACCGAAAGGGGATGGAGAAGATGGTGGTGGTAGGGAAGGGAAAGAGGAGGAGAAGGAGGAGAGTGTGTAAAATGTATCCATCTTTTATAACCTGTGTATAGTGTAGACGAGCAACACCTCAAATTTAATGCTTATTCCTCATGCTAGAGAGGAATCAAAATGAAGAAGAAAAAAAATAATGCTACGATAAGCAGTAAGAAAAACATGAAAAAAATCAACAAATTCATAAATTCTTCAACTAGGAGCAAACAAATTGTTTATAGTGATGAACTTTTTTTCTGTTCTAATTATCGCCAGTAAGACAGACACGAGACAGAAACGAAAAGTTGTAGTAGTAGGTGGAAGCTTAAACAAAAGCAAGAGTGGCAGCACTCCCCAGCAAAAGTGTTAAGTAAGATTTTAAGGCTAACACTGTGTTGGTTTTTTTTTGCATTATGTCTTCTATTCATCTCTCCTTTGTTTGTCTTTGTTCAAACTTTGCTATAGTTTTTAGTTGTTTCCGTCTCCTAACGTCTTTCCGGGTCGATTTAATCTTTATGACTATTATACTTTGTACTCAATATCCACACCGGTCGCCCCATAAGCTGGTGACAGATGCGCAGGAGTTTCTATACTTCAGGTGGTGTGAGAGGAAGTTATAATCGATTGAAAATAATAAAGGTAATAATAATTTAGCGATTGTTAAATGAAATGTACAACGCGCGTAAAACTTGTCGTGTCGCGCGTTTAATAGCCCCGGACGGAAAGAAGGCAAAGGCGGGCGGTCCGCATGTTAGTTTGTAATAGCGATTCAAATCAATTAAATATGCGACAAAATAAGAAAATCATATTCACAAACGTGGCAAAAGTGTCGTGCGTGCAGCAAACGTGGTAAAAGAATGTTGAGAAAAGATTATTTGATAAGAAAGGATGTGTGTGAATGAAAAAAATTTCTTCGATCCTTCGAACCGGATTTGAACCAGTGACCTATGGATTACTATGAGAGAGCGCACAGCTCTCTTGACTCGCTACAGTCCACCGCTCTACCAACTGAGCTATCGAAGGCGATGGGAAAAGTGCTCTCAAACAGAAGTTTGAAACACGCAACTCCACTCAATCGGTTTGATGTCGCTGTTGATGTTCGTCTGTCTTTAAAGCGCGAAGTTATCGATGAACGATTTATTTAAATTGAAGCACGCGAATGTGGGGTGTGTCCTTATGAACAGTGAACGTGTTTTGTGTGTACAGTGATAGTAGTGTAGTGGAAATAGTGGTGATAATGATTTCTTTTATTGATATAGTTATTTATAGAGAAGTTAGTGTTATGCGAATGTAAAAAAGTATATTAACCATAATGGAAAAAGGGAGGTGAAAAGAAATCATGAAAACTAACTTATAAAAAAAAACTTTCGCTCTCCTTCGAACCGGATTTGAACCAGTGACCTATGGATTACTATGAGAGAGCCGTACAGCTCTCTTGACGCGCTACAGTCCACCGCTCTACCAACTGAGCTATCGAAGGGTACGGTGACGAGGGCGCCACACTGCGTACAAATACAACATCACAGGCATGTACACCAATTGTAGCAGCATTAAAGAACCGATTTCCTCTTTCTTTAAAGCGAGCCACGTATCATAACTCGCAACCGCATTCTATCGATCAAGCGCTTGAATATTAGCTTTTCACTCTGATTGCTCACAGGTGACATTTATTCCCTGCGACGCGCGTTCCGCTAGCGTGCGAAAAGATCCTAATTTTAGCTGCAAACGAGATGCCGCGGCAGCTGCTACCTGTTGCGACCAGTCCTCGCTGGAAAGTTCCGCAGCCAGGGCGGTTTTGAAGTGCTTTTTGCCGCCAGCTCTTTGCACTCGGTTGGAGCATTTTTCCGCATGGCACAACCACAGAGCGCCACTTGGTGGGGGAAACAGCGTAGAGTTAAATCCACTTGACAATTTTTCAAATACTTACAAACCCACTCGACGCAAAACTGGTGGAGTCGCACGCTTGAACAGTGTGGAGGGCTTTCGGGTTGTGTACAACAAGATACTGGTCTCGTTATCAGCATCGATTACAGACCCGCGCTGCTTATGTGCTTCTGTCTCTCGCTGGTGCTCCACCCGAGATCCTTCCGGCATCGATCGGTGCCAACAGACCGCTGATGGAGGCTTCGAGAGGCAAGACAAACAGAGACGTGTTCCACACAAAAGTCAAGTACACAACCGGCATTTTGGTGAGCCATTGAGGGTTCTATTTATTTTGCACTGTCTTGGAAAGCAGAGAAATATCTCGCCAGGCGCTAAGCATCCCTCGGAGCATCCACCATAGGCGCGCCACTAAACGCCCTAGTGTGCCAATGTGTGTGCAGTGCTCCTCCAGCCTTGGGCGTCATAAACAGCTTAGAGACAAACGCGGCCTCCCTGAACAGATATCAACAATGGAGAACCATACAGACCATCGGTCAGAAGGAAACAAACCATAGAATGGTGTAAACGACATTTGAATCCGGAATCAGGTCGTATGTGTGTGTGTGTGTGTGCATGTCTGTTTGTGTGCTGGCTGCTGTGTTTTTCACCCTTTGTGGGTTGAACCCACACAACGGGCGCAGGAATACTCTCGAATGCAAATATCCACAACCGCCAGCGCCTACTCTAGTGTTCTCCGAGCCCTGCGGGCGCAAATTTCCATACTTTTGGAGCGCGAACGATTTCAATCCTTTGCCGTGTTCCCACTGTGCGCTAACCCCGTTCAATGGCGGACAGAAACCCCATAGTGTTTTGTGCGCTGGCTTGTGCGCTGCTCCAAAGGACGCGAAAGGAATTCCGTACGTCGCGGGGAGCAATTTATTTGTAAATCTTGACTGCAATAATGCCGATGGCGAATGTCACCGCGAGCAAAGGCAGCAGAAAAGGCGCCCAAGAGAACCCGGTGGCGCGTCACGTGGCGACGGTATTTAGATTTTCGTTGCGAACCGCCAGACCCAATAGACTAACTGACTTTAATTGACGTGTATTTTTTCAAGATTTTCAATTTTTCCCATTCCCGATATAATAAGACATCGTACCCAATGTTGGCGTATTGGATATGTCAACTTGTATTTATGAAATGAGTTAGCTTTTTTAAAGTAAAAACATAAAAAAACACAAATGAACATCTGCACTAGCCGTGTGTTCCTTTTAATGACCAAACTGGTCGTAATTTACCCATTGTGTCGGAAAATTGGGATGTCCGATTACAGCGGCGCTTGCGGTCATAACAATATTGGTGGTGTGCAGCGGATGGTTGGAATTGCAACTGGAGTTCTAACATATGACACCCGGGTGAAAGAAAATCCCCGCGCGCGTCGTTATGCATCCCAATACTTCATCAATACATCGTCACATGTGCTAATGTCCAAACGGGGTCTAGGCAGCAGTAAAAGCCATTTTTACATACGATTTTGTTGCGCGCATAAATTATCCAAACGCAGAGTCGATCGTTAAATTTCGATTTCGACAAGCTAATCGCTCGGTATTCAATATGCAATTTTTGTTTCGTTTGCTTGTATACTTGAAAAAAAAGGGGAAGAACCCTCCGTCCGTACAACGCGGAAGAAAGTGAGAAACCATAAACTCCCGCTGAAAGGCCATCGGGGACCTCCTGTGTGGTATGTTTTGATTGCCCGTTTTATTGTGCGGTATGTTTATTTTTCCTCCCTAATCGAATGGTTTTGCGACAAATTTGCGTCTCCCAATGGCGAATGTGAATCGTTCTGTTGGCTCCGTTGCTATGTAAACAAAACGTCATGAGTTTGGAGGTGGTTTTTTTTACAGTTCAGCAAGCCATGGAAGTGCGGAATGAAGACAAAAACAACAACAAAATCACTATGATTTTTTGTACCTCAGCTCACCGCCTGCTACGTGGAGCCGAGATCCCAATGGATTCCAAAGAACGCTCAACCATAGTAGGCATCGGCGTGTAACCCATTACCGCATCGACCAAACAAACGCCCTCCGGTTCGCTACCTGGTAATCATGCTCACCCGTGATACTGACGCGGCGGGTTAGGCACGGGAAGCTTTATGTCGCGACTCCCGTGCTGAATAATTAACCCCTTTTGCGCTGGAGGAAGCAGCAGGTAGCAGTGGTTGGCGGCAACAACGATGGCATTTCCACAAATGCTATTCCACCCTGCTGCAATCCGAGAATCGATTACGACGCCCATCTCGCTATAAACACTAATTTCCGACCCCGAAAAACACGTTGCCTTTTGATGTCTTCCAGCTGCCGTCTTCTGCTGTTTGTAGTCTTCTCTCCTATTCCTAGAACCCGTGCCTCGCGAACGATAGGAACACGAATTCGCCCGTGAGCTGGCGGGGCCGGTTTCGAATAGGCAGCACAAAAAAAAAGAACATAACCTCCTTTGTCCAAAAATCGATACACCTCCTCCAGGGCCCCCATTCTAGCCGTCGACGGTCACCATGCCCTCGAAAACGACTCACAGTAGGCGCTGGTGGATTACGCGTTTGACACACCCCAGAATAAGGCGCGTTCTGTGTGCCCGGGGGCGAACCCACGGGGCGAAATTTCGTGCGGTTCCTTCACCACACGTGAAGTGCACCTGTTGGGACGGGGGTGGGGCAGGGTGGTGGTCTGTCGGATCCTTTTTTATGAGCAGCAGAAGGTGAGACCGTATTATTAAGTTCTTGTCAGATCCGAAATATCCATTACTGGCGCAGCGTCCCCGCTGGCCGTGCTGAGTGAGACGCCCTGATATCCTGATTAGAGCCGGGGTGGAGTCGACTGCAAAACGACCCAGCGAGGGCTGTGGGTTTGGGTTTGGCGCATTTCACACGCTAGATTGCTTTCCATTTCGTAGTGGGGCACGCGATGATAGGGGAGCGTATTTTTCGCGTGACTAGAAGGTATTGATCGTGACATTTGCCGCGGCACTCGGCACACACCGAAAAGGCCGAAGCTTTTGGACGGTACAGAGTTGGAATAAAATTGCACAACTGCCAACTTGATCGATAAGGGAAGGTCGGCAGCCGTGCAGATATCATTTATTGACCCGTCAAAGATCTTCCACATGGATGTGCCGAACCGTTCCAGCAACATTGTTGGCTCGCCGGAGTAAGCTTTATTTGCTTCATACTTCGAACGGATCGTTGAACGCTACCGACGGAGAACATGGAGTAGAGTTAAAAGATATCAAGACGATGTCCGGTAGCAAATTAAATTACTCCACGGTCAATGCTGCTAACGCTGGTAATGTTGGGACTGGCTATCAGTGAGTTCTTGTCTATGGAAAGCGCCCGCAACACATGCTTATTGTCTAATGAAGTTAGTAACGACAGTCAAAGCGATTGTTACTCAACTGCAGACTCCTCAGATTGGAGACATCAATTCGCAGCAGTTGGACCAGTGTGTTAAGATTGGTATCATTCGCAATGAAGTTGAAAGACTGCGATAGTGCTAGCTACAGGCGTTGAAGATCCTGAAACTGGAGTAGCTTACATCTTCTTGGGGATTTCTTCCGTGCTATGGTTGCGGCTCAGATCCACATGCCGATTTGAATCCAAATCGATCAAATATAAGGATAGTGATATGAAAAAGGACAGAAATTGGGAGTTATAGCAGATCTTCCACCATGGTAGAAATTTGGACAGGCGCTGCTGTATATGACTTTCATCTGTACCGATGTGCTAATGTTTGTTACTGAGGTAGGCATCATGGAGAGCGTTTGGACAAGCTTCAGGACGTGAACGATAATCAGCAGTTTGGGTGAAAATGTTGTTTTTTCGGTTGATATTACTACTTGCGTTTGTCTACTCTGGAAATTGTTAGCAGAGGAAAACAACAACGGATTGACTTCAGAACGCAGAGGAAATTTATTCTGCAACTTCAAATGACAGCTATCATTTCATTAGTCAACCATACACTTATGCCAGCTTATATCATATCTTCACAGAAACGGCATCATCATCGCCATAGCCAAACTGATTATTTCGATCGGGATGTTTTTCAAAACGTGCCTCGATCTCGAAGACCACAACAAACAATACCTTGATAGGTCTAATTATAACTATCGTGCCGTAAGTATTCGGGGGTGATGTAATATAATAATATCACCATTCTCGGTAAAGCAGATAAACGAAGTGGTAATTTACTATGTATCTTCTATTCCCCTCCGACTACGGATTGCGGACCCCTGCTTGCTCGGTAAAGTACGTACCGGTGGAGCCCAGCTCGTCCTTGAACGTGATTGCTCGCACCGAACATTGCTAACATTGTAATATAGGTCTAGAAGGCTTATGTTTGTCTCCACCTCGGTTTAAAGGGGATAGATGGCGCTACTGTCGTTGCCAGTTAGTTGTACCGACACGAGATGCTGCAGTGTGCCGAGCAGTACTAGGTTCAGCATCTTGATCGAGCAATATTGCAGGCTAAGTATCTTCAGCGAAAGCAGATTGCGCACGGTTTGCGGTACGTTCGCGAGGGCACAGGAGTTGATCTCGAGCCGGGTGAGATGTTTGCGATGTACTTGCGGTTCGTGAAAATTCTTAAATCTATATCTATCTAAAAGGTATATCTAGAAGTTTCACAAAAGCAGATCTTATTGTGAGTTCGAGATTGTCCGTTTCTCCCCCTGTTGCTAAAGAAATCCACAAATCTGACTTTCAATAATTACACTTACTTATGGAAAAAATGAGAGTATCCTCGGGATTTATGGATTATGGATGGTTTTTTCCTCGGGTATCGTTTTATTCATCCATACAACATATCGAATTGAGCGTATCCATCCACGGCGTGCTGATCGAGCCGTTGTAGGGCGCATGGCACACCGCCAGAACTGTGCCTGTAAGCTTGGGCCGTTTCGGATCTATGAAGAGTTGAAAGTTTTGCTCGATCGAACTACACCGGACGGGATTGTTTGCTATGATCACCAGCAGTGCACTGCCCACGTCGGCTAGGAATATCTCCGACGGTACGTACCGCAGCCGATTGTTGGTCAAACTCACGAAAGCTAGTGCGGGAAAGCTGCAGTTCGCTAGCGAGAAAGTTTCCAGCCGGTTGCGGGCTAGATCGATGGCTGTTAGGTTGACCAGCTGGATAAGCCGGCTAGCACCGACCGTTTCCAGCAGGTTGTCGGCGAAATAGAACCCGTCCAGCTGCCGGTGGACGTCGAACGTCGCTAGATCTACGGTCCGCAGCCTGTTGTGGGTCAGATAAACATGCTGCAGGACGGGTACACTGTCGACACTGAGCGGCGGTACTTCCTTGAACTGATTGTCTGTTAAGAAAATGCTCACCCGAGCCGGTAAGTGAAGCTGGGCGATGTCAACGGACGAAAGGTTGTTACTGTCGAGGGTTAGCAAGTGAAGTTGCGGAAATTGAACCGACCGGGAAGAGCTAACCGATCGCAGACCGTTCTGGTCGAGGATGCAGCGCAACAATGTGCTGGCGAACGGAGCAAACAGTGCCACATCCAGCACGGTGATATGGTTGTGATCGAGATGGAGATCGCGCAGGGCACGATTGGCGCAGGTAGTGTCCGATGGCACCGGCAGGAGAAGCGAAATTTCATTCCCATTGAACTGCAGCGTGCGCAGGTTGGGCAACCCACAGACCAGCCCAAGATCGAGCACCCGTATCCGTGATCGTTCGATGCCGAGCATGTGTAGCTGAGGAAGCATCAGCACCGTTTTGGGGACGTGGCTGATGCCACTCTGCACGATGTGCAACGTTTGCAGGTGGTCGTTTGGGGTGATGGCAAGCTGTGTCAACCGTGGGGCCGAGCTCAGTATGATCGTTTCGAACACCATGCGCCGTGTGATGGGTAGTACCGGTTCGTGGTAGTTCTGGAATGTGAAATCGCCGTAGAGAACGCTGATCGCCTCCAGAAAGCGGCCCATAGGAACGATATTCTCCGCCAGTTTGCACCGTTTGATGATCACCATCGTGTACCGGGAGCTTTCGTATATCGCACGCAAGTGATCCACCCAGTCGGTGGTATTGGCACGTAGCTGGTTTAGTGTACAGGCACCGTCATAGTCCGTCCGGCATTGGACATTCTGCTGTGGGATATTGCACCAACCGCACTGGTAGTACGTGTTGAATACTGAAAGGGAAGTACGGGAGTAGTTAGGATCGGTTTTCGCACGGGGGCTTAAGCGACGAAACGCGGAACAAAAAAGGCCACACCTAACCAGAGGGCCCCGGTACGTCGCAATGCGTCTGACAGTTTCATTCCTCCACACACTTGCTGTCACTTGGAGAGTTGCTTTGGGTACTAATATAGTGTGCCATGATTTTTTGTCGGAATGGTATGGAAGCAACCGATTATAAGCTACTTTCGGCTCTCGCCTTCAATTGGCGCACTTGTGCGCGTCAGGTGAACGCATTAAAATACAATTTGATGTCCAGTGTGCGATGGCGCAATCATTCCTGCCGGTGTTCTGCGGATGCTCCAAACCTGTCCGCCTACCCAGCACGTTAATACCTGGAGCTTAGCAACGCAACACCGCAACGTTGCTTGGGCCCGGTCGACTATGATCGGAGATTTGGTTTTGATCCCGAGGGTTAGTCCGTTTACCGGCGAGAGGCATTTTCGATAGGCTGAAGGTACGGGAACGGGCGGGTCAGGAAGCCGGAGATGACAGTGCTCCGGTCGCTATTGAGTACAACTGCGTTCCCCGGTCACGTAACTTGCGGTGGTGACCGTATCTGTGACCAAGTTTGTTTCCCCCACACACACACACCCGACGACGACGACTGCGATCCGTGCGATTCCGGGGAAGGTAATAAATACCGCAGGAAATCGGTCGTAACGCAAATTTCCGTGTTCGTTTCTTGGCCCGTCAAGGGCGCCCGGTGACGCACCGGTGGCGCAGTAGCAGTAGTAGCATCAATAGTAACCGAGGATTATATCGATTCTCGCTTCGTCCTCAAAACCAGCGTGGTAAAGGTAACCGCTCCTCCGTGTAGCTTTAACTTCCGACTGTCACGATTTGGAGCGTTCATCTCGCTCTCTCTCTCTCTCTCTACCGCGCCATCTCGCTCGCGGAAAACACGTGGTAATAATTTCGTCCAGGTTTTCGCCCGGATAATAACCCGCAGTGTGGCGGCATTCGGCATGCGGAGTAATTTTTTTTTGCGTCACTAATGAAGAGCCGAAACTTTATACGACTTTTTTTTCGTTTTTTTCCACTTTCACCCCTTGTGCCGTTCTGTGTTCGGGGTTTCGAAGTTTTATTTACCGCGTCGTTTTCGTTTATTTTTTTTTTATTTGTATGTTGCTTCATTTGGTTTTCCCTCCTCAGTTTCCGGTGGCCGCCGGGTTAAGGGTGGCACGCGGTCGTCTTCGCAACCGGCGAGTATTTATAGAATCCGTACACGCGCGCACCACAGAAGCATCGCTTAACTTCGGGTCGTTAGAATGTTATTGGAATGTTTATGAACTTTTGAAGGTTTGTTTTCGTGTGTGTGTGTGTGTGTTTTTTTTTGCTGCTGCTTTGTGTTAAAAGAAGTGTGAGTTTGGATTTGCATCCGGCTCTAGACCAATTTTAAACGAATTTGTGCTTTACGCGTGAGGAGTTGCAAAACGAATGCACGAGTGAGCAAAACTGAGTAACACATGCACGCTTCAACAAGTTTTTTTTCTATTAAATTAAATTCATCTGCTCGTTTACTGAGAAATATGGTACATAAAACAGTCGTTTTTAATAAGATTTGTAGGATTTTTTTTTTACAAGAAAGATTGACATGATTTGAAATCGGAACCCTCCTTTACTTAAACCAGACACAATCAATACTTTCTCATTTAGCACGATAATATATACATCCAAAGGGAGTTGTTGTTGTGTGAGTGAAGCCTAAAATCAAAATTATATAAATCCAGATTTTCACCTCGCACAAAACGCAGCAAAGCCCATCCCTCGTGGGGATCGAACCCACGACCTTTGGATTAGAAGTCCAACGCGCTATCCGCTGCGCCAGAGGGACGATGGTGGTGGAAGCCGTCCGGCAAGCTATCGGACGATGCTGATGGATGGATTTCACGATACCGGCTGCAGGCGGGAAAATGCAACCGATACCCCAACCGGGAAAGGATGGTGTGGACCCGGGTCGCGCGGAAAAGCAGATGGATTTGCTTGCAGTAAAAGCAGCAGAGCTTGATCAGCAAACCGTAACTAATCGTGTCCGCGTTACGGAAGAGGGCCACGAAGCGCAGACACTCTAATTAGAGGACCAACCCGGTCCGGGTCCGGCTGTTTGGTTTCCCGGGTCCATCGGTCAGCGTTCGATTTATGGTCAGCGTGTGGTCAATCGATTGTCTGCAGCCTGACCATTGGCGGACACCCACCGTTCGGGAATCGATCCGTTTTTATTACACCAACCCGCTCGTAAGCCATTGCATCCGGGCCACTAATTGCTACATGGTGTGCGAGTGTGTGCATTTGGAGCCGTGCTGGACCGGATTTACATAATTTCCACCCGAGAGGGCGCCTTTGGAGCGAAGCGGTTCCACGGGGTTCTGTGCGACATTGTTTACGCATCATTATGCATGGAAGGGGAACAGGACTTACACAGCCGTTCCCGGGTCCCAGGAACGGGGGGTTAACGTATTAAGCAAGTGGAAGCGGATTACCGGAGTGTGCCGCACCGAGAGACGCCTGCCTGCCTGTCACGTCGTGGATGTGGAAAAAGGAGCGTTTTTAAAACGTGTGTGTGTGTGTGTTTCTTTTTCGTTCCATACCACCCTAACGAACGTCCTTTTGTAGTCCTTTTGGTTCGTGCGAAGGGTTAGAGATGTTTGCACGTTGCCAGCGACACAATTACGGCGAGTTTTCTCTACTGTTTCTTTCATGATAAAAGTTCCCGATTATTTTTTTTTGTTTCGCAGCTATCCTTTCGCCAATTAACGGCCCCTCAAGTTGTGCATGTTGTGCTGCATCACCGGTAAAGCTGTTTATCCCCTTTCTCGGATAAGCAAAACAGGAAAAGCTGTTTGTCTAGTCACCGTAATCGAGAGGCGTTCAAAGGGGGATAAAAAATGTATAGAAAATATCGAACAACTTACTAAGAGCAGCAGGTATGGTGAGCTGTGCTGGAAATCCGATGTTATTCGATTCGAAAACATAGTAGGCGAAATCGATGCCAAAGCGAGACACTACAGTGGCACACAGTTGTTTGAGGTAGTTCCAACCTTATCTGAATTTTAGCTCGCACATAGCAGCTGTTATTTGAAATATATTAATTTAGAATATATAAAATATTATTAATTTTAAATTTTTTAATTTTCAATTTTTGTATTTTTTATGTATGTTAGAATACTTGCCACAACTCTGTTTGAGGATGTTTCTAAAATTCAATTTTAACTCATTTATAATTCATTCATAATGGCTGTTTTTTTTTTTTGATTATTATTGATTATTATTGATTATTTATTATTTATTATTTAATTTTATTATTGATTTATTATTGATTTATTATTGATTGTTATTGATTATTTATTGTATGTATTTTTTGTATATTTCAGAATACTTGTCACAAAACTGTTTGAGGTTTAAGGTTCTCAAATTCAATTTTAGCTCACATATAGCAACTGTTTTTTTAAATATATTCTTTTAATTTCTTAATCAATTGTTTAATTTTTTTATGTATTTTTAAATGTTTGTCACAACACTGTTTAAGGAAGTAGTTTAATTAATACTTCAATGTTATAAATTATTCTATTGCTTTTTTTTTTCTGTTATCAGCCAACCACCTGTTGGAAAGGAAAAAGCTCTCTTTTTGTACAATTTTCGATCGATTTTGTTAGCGAAATGCCAAACTTTCTGCTTTCCCCACCACTGTACACTGCGCGCAGCAGAGAAAAACTTTTTAATTAGGTTTGTGTAACCAATTTTGATCCACTTATTTGGGCATACAATCGGAAGTGCATAATTTGAACATTTCCCCTTTTAATAACTTCCTATTCCTATGGAGCTTCTGTTGCTCTCATTCAAATCATCTTTTGATTTCTTGCTACATTTGAAACACACCAAACATTTCCTGCCCGCGTGGAAAAGAAAAACACCATTCCCGTCGTCGGCGTAAGTAATCGCCTTTGCTTTAAAATGCAAAACATCAATTGTGTTGAGTCCAGGCCAGACGGGGGAGGACCCTATTAGCGGACCCGGCCGTATCCTTTTGCCCGAAGGACAACGCAGATAAGATACGCTCGCAATAGCACCGAGCGCCTTTCGCGTCCTGTTCTGTGATTTTCCTCGCGGCAAGGTAAGAAAAATGTAATTTACCCCGTCCGCACGGCGCGCTCGGACCGATCGGGAGGAAAAGGCGGTGAACTGCAAGGTCCGGTGCAACAACCACAAAAGCGACCTACCCGTTGGGTTTTGCTCGGGTTGGCAGCAGCGTTTTCCACCGAGCGCGGAAAATTGTATGCAAAAATGTACTTTCTCCACGCTGGAAATTGTTCTTCCCACCCTGGCTTTGTGGCGTTTCTGGCGCGGTCCACCGACATGAAGGCACGGGCGACCCCCGCTTTAGCGTGGTATTTAATTTCTGCACGCCCCGCTCTGGCCCGCCGTGCCTTCCGGTGAAAGAGTTTTCCCTCTTTCCATCGCACGGTGGTATCGAACCTGCGTCATCGTTGCTGGCACGAACCGTTCGGTAGCGCATCGGTACGTCACGACGGTGCGACCTCGGTCCTCGTCCTGCCAACTTTGATGGACGGCGGTGGAACTCGGGCGGGCGATTCTTTTCCTCCGGGTGCCACCGGGGTTAAAAACATCAGCGCCGTTCTCCTTGCTGGCATTTCCACGACCCCAAACACACAAACACACACATATTCACCGGGTATCCGGGAAGGTTTTTATGCAAATTTTAATCACTGGCTCGCGTGCGCGAAGGGCGTTCCAGTGTGTTGTGTGCGGAGGCCGCTCGGTGTGAGTGAGTTAACCGTCCTTTTAGCTCCATCCAGTAACCGGTGTTTCTATGCGCCAGACGAAAGTGGGCCAAAGCGCTGCTACCGGCTTTCTTCGGGACGGATAGATGGACAGGTCCTCGGTGGGCACTTATGCTGATTGTCGGTCGGAACCGTGCCTGCGAGCGGTGATAATTAGCTCCGAGGGGTAGGGAAGAACCCTCCCCCCTAAGCCCAAGGAGCAATGGGTTGCGATCGAAGAGATTTTGCAGCGAAGAGATACAAAGTGTCGGGTCATTTGGAGGTTAGCTTTGAAATACGGCAAAGTGTTCGTGTCCGGTGGTGGGAGGAGCATTCTTTCTTTCACACTTGAATGCTTTTCTTCGTTCGGTCGGTGCGAAATTCATTCCTCATCGTACAACCTTTTACGATTCGGTTGACGAGCGCTATTTCAACATTTGCATAACCCACGTGTGTCGCTCTCGAAGGCCCATAAAACCATGGCCAGCAACACGGCCTTGATCGTCCGCTGGCCAAATCGTCGCCATTATTCGCTCGACAAAACTATTTTCAATTACATTCCACTGGCAGCTGCGTCCCGGAGGGGTGGAATTTCTTACGAATAGCGCGACTCGCGCTCGCCCGATCCCACCGTCTCCGATCCTTTCCATTCTCACCGGTTTTCAGTTACATTCCGGTGCAGCCGCCGGTACGCGCCGCCATTGTGAAGGACCGGAAGTTGCGTTCGGCGCTGTTGGAACGAGCACGTTCAAAACACACGCACACAGAAGGCCGCCGCAAGAACGTGCATCCGACGGTGGCAGAAGACGGCGGAGAACGGGGGGAAACCTTGTTAATCCTTTTCGCTCACCGTGTTTCACTCCACTGCGTGGAATTTGTCACTGACATAATAACCTGGTTGTCGTTCCCATTTTGTGCCAAACGGAATCCTTGTACCATTTTTCTTTTTTCTTTCGTATGCTGCTTTCCGATCTCGGCTCTATTCCGTGCCTGCGTCCTCGGCTGGCTCAACAATGTATTGCCCACGCCGCAGACAGACATGTCCGTGTTCCTTTTTCCATGTTGCACGCGTTACGATCGGCCACTGTGCTGGCGGGTAATTAAAAAAAAATACCCATCGGAGAAATGGCAGGATCTTCGTCACTTCAAGAACTGTGTTGTCTCTACGTCGACGGATATGAATATTTGACGATTGTTTTTTTTTTACCCTTTTCTCTCTCGCCACTCCCCGGAAGTTGTTCCACGGGAAAAGCGAAAGGGTTGCTTTCATCCTGCGGGAGTGTCTCATCCTTCCGGATGGAGATCCTGACGGTCTATGCCGGTTCAAGTTTCTTTCACCCATTTGGTGAGGGTTTTTTTTCCAAGGGAATTTGGGATTTTGACATCACAAGTTCGCCGTGCTTCCTGGATCGGGATGATCAGAAAGGATTCCCGGAGGAAGGAAATCGGCGAAATCTATTGAGTCATCATTTTTTTCTGATTGCGCTTAGTTTAATAGACAACAAACTATGCGATTCTTCCTGTTTTGAAGTAACAACAAACGGGTGGAGAGACACACTTGGCGCCTCATAGCCTACTTGATCCTGTTAAAGTGTTGCATCGGCGCCATTGCTACACCCTATGTTAATAAGATTTCCATAACGAACGAAATTATCTACAGAAATGTTTTCATTTCCAAGCTTATTCAACAGATCCAACCAATATTGTGCTAAACTGTTCAATGTTTTATGGATTGAAACTTGTTAGGGTAGGGAACCTTGCTTATCGAGTACTAAAGCGCAGTGATCGTTAACTTGAAATGTTAAAATCATATAGATCTCCAGTCAGTATTGTATATATCGCTGTATGT